>AYEL01077107.1:0-35750 GCA_000484575.1 Olivierus martensii
GAACTTGATGGAAATAATCTTTCTTTCCAAGAAAACAGTTTTATTTGTTAAAAAAAGTGAATTATAGTGTAAAAATGAAGAAGCTATTTAATAATTATGGAATTGTTTTTAAAAAGAATGTGAGAGAATCACCATTAGGAAACATCGCTATAGAATATTAATGTAATAATTTTATGTGAAAAAATTTTAGTGTGTTTAGTAAAAAATGCATGGTAACAATAAATAAAACTGAAGAGGGCTAAGATAGCCGAAATGCATATTTCTCTTAAAGTGCCATGTTTTAATGTGTATTTGTATATATAAAGAAGAATTTTTGATATTAAAAATAAGTTTAAAAATATCTTAAACGGATTTTTTGCATAAGTGATAAAGTTGCTGCAAAGAATAGTGTGTATGAAATGAAATAATATAAGAATTTCAGAAATAGAAGAATGGTAAAAATTAACACTATATAAAAAAAATATATAATTATGATAAATCTCTATATATATATATAGAAAAATGACATTAAAGAACATTTTTTTAACAATTTTAACAATACACAAAGTTATTACAGTCAGATTTTACTGTAGTTATTTAATAGATTAGTTGCTTAGAGATGAAAGAAATATTTGAAAAAATCCTCACCTCATATTAAAATAATTTCTTATATAAGTTAAGATACCATTAATTGATACAATTTGTAACATACTTTACATAATATAATATATATTAGCATGTTCCATCGTGTGATCAGTACATATAAGAGTAACTTTGATTATAAATTTTTTGACTTGCAAACATCATGAATGCAAAAAAAACAGAATGTTTGTATTTGATTGAAGAGAATTAGTTTTAATAGAATCAATGTTGAGAAGGATATGGGGATTATGAATATGAATAAAGTTTAATTCATTGTAATGAATGATAAATTTTTGTAAAAAAATCAAAACAAAATTATATTAAGCCTTATTTGCTGAATCAGCAGTAAACCTGCAAAAAATAAATTATTTACCTTATTACTTTGTCAATTGTTTTTTCTATAATATCTGTCACCTTTTCTACATCATCTTTAGAAATACCTTGCAAGCCAACAGTGAAGTAACTTTGTTTTGTTTGATTATCAAATCTATAGCAGATATAGAAAAATGCAATTTTGTATTTTGAAAAATAGTAAAACAATAAAACAAATAAATTCAAAATAAAAATTTAAACAATATTATTATTTTTTACCCAGTTGATGGACTGAAATCAGAGCCAATTCCAGATTCAATTAATGCTTGATAGAAGGGTGAATTTGGTCCATCTGTCAAGAGATTAGAAAGTATAGAAAGAGTAAATGTTTCTCGTGTGTCCACTATACTGAAAATAAATTTAAATTTATGTTATTTATCAGTATATATAAAATCTAAATTATAAATTAATTTTTAATAAAAGTGAAAGACTTACTTATTTAATAAATAAGCAACACTAACTGTTGTCTGTCTGTCAGGATTAGGTGCCATAGGATCAATTTGACAGTTAATATGATGCATTTTCTAAATTAATAAAAAGTTTACACTTTTAAAAATCAATAATAAAAAAATTTAATCAATTATTTTTATAGGATTCTTACTGGTTGAGACCATTTTGATTCATCTCTAACTTCAGCATCAATTGTTATTTTAGAAAATTTTGATAAAGCAAATTCTTCAATTGACTTTAAATGGGATTCTAATGGCATATTTCCATATGTAAAAATCCTAAAAATATAATACTAGAGTTATAGAATTTATTAATTAATCTGAAAATTTTTATTATGCTTAAAACTTGAATTAATGTGTCATATACTCAAATACACACTAAACAGAGGATTAACCTTTCAATTCAAATCAAACATTACAGCCAAATCTCCCTAATGGAATAAGTCTGAATTAAATTTTTTTTTAACGATTGGTTTTTTTAATCAATGCTATGGTGCCTAAATTTAATTAATTATTAACTCAATAGATGGTGGCACCTTAGCATTGATTCAAAAAATTAATTCAGACTTATTCCACTAGGGGAGATTTGACTGTAATGTTTGGTTTGAATTAGTGTGTCATATAGTATATTACAAAAAATAATAATAAAATTTTTAAGATTCATCTTTTAGACAGAACAATTTTATTTAAGCACACTAGCATTTAAAACAATTCAATAATAATTTTATCCTTATATCATGGCCCAGTCATCAGCTATAATTAAAATATTCTGTAAATATTTTAATAGTGCCTAATGACAGCCAGTGATATAGAGTCAAAAACATTTTTGACAGCATTAGTTTAAAAGTTTGTTATATTAAAAAATGAGTCTTGAAATAAATATAAAAAAATGAATCATAATAAACTTTATGAACATAACAAAAAATGGATTTCTTTTTAAATAAAAAATCAATTTTTAAAAATTACCAAAGATTAAGGTATTAACTCTTAATTGTGCATATAAATAAAACACTGATTAAATGAATCTAAAATAATGTTAACAGTAAGAGTATTTTTAGGCTAATATACCTTTTCAATTGCAAACATTTAAAATACATAATATGAAACATGTCCTCTATGGTTGTACATCTATATTCTAAAAGTTTTTAACTACAAAGACACACATAATCGTTATATTAAAACTTGTTTTAGATCAATTTAATTAGTGTTTTATTTATTTAAAAATTATTATTTGATTATTGATACATTTAGAGCAATTTTCAGTTTTCTATATTAAACTGACTAATATTTGATAATTTTAAAGTGATTTTTAATAAGTTTTCTACTTAAAAATTATCAAAATAATGCATTAACTTTGTCAAAAATTTAAAGCAATTTTAATGTTAAAACTTAAAAAAAACTTAGATTTATTTTACAATGAATAATACTTATTTTTTCTTTAAAAGTATAAACTTGTAGAATATAAGGCCAAAATAGTTTTTATAATTAAAGTAATCACAAACTTAAATTAATCAACAACTTATATCATATATGATAAGTTGTTGATCATATATTATAACATATATAAATATATATACAATATATTTATATTTGTTGGTAGATTGTTCTGCTAGCATAATATTTAAAATTTTGAAATTTTCTGAAATTTGAAAATGAAATGGCATATTGATAAATACAAATGTTCATAACTTGAGGAGTGTCTGTACTATATTATTATTTAAATTCTCCAAATGTAAAAAAATACCTTGCATTGCTGGGGTGATAATATGTTGAATGAAAGTCTTTTAACATTTCCCATGTAAGGTCAGGAATATTTTCAGGATCACCACCACTAACAAATGAATATGCATTCGATGGAAAAATCTTATTTTGAAGAGTTTGAGCAAAGAGTTGACAAGAGTCAGACTAAAATATAAATTTTCAAGTTAAATTTAATTTTATTCAACCCAATTTTTTAAATTAATTTAAATAATAAAAAGTTTTATGAAATATACTCACAAAAACACCTTTCATTTCATTATATACAACTCCCTTTAGTACAATTGGTGAATTTTTATCATTAATTTCGTCATGTTCTAATCTCCAACCTTCCTGTCTTAAAAAACATTGTAACTCAGCAATATATAAATTATTATTATTATAAAGAAACAATCCAAAAAGTATGAAATTATTATTAATAATTCGAATATTCAAACTTACCTAAAATCACTTTTAGATAAATTTGGGAAAAAAACTGCATCAAGATATATTTGTAAAAGATTTTGAAAATCTTTTGTATTTTGTGTTGAAAAAGGATACATAGTATAATCACTGCCTATAAATATAAAATTAGCAAATTTCAATTATATAAGTAATAATGTGAGTATCCAAGATACGATGAGATATCTCTTCAATTAATAATATATAAATTATTAATTAAATATAGATTTTCTATAAATATTACTAAAGTACTTTCACTAGAATGCCTCATTAATAAGTTTGGCAGAGCAAAAAATTATTTTAAAAATTTCAAACTAATTCCAACAATTAATATTTTTAGAGAAATTATGATAGAGAGTTACATTAAGTCTAAAAATTCTAAAATAGAACTTAACATACAGTAAGCGCCGCTTATTAGAATCATGTTGGTTGTAGCCATTTTGATTCTAATAACCGGCGATTCTATAATGCGGCGATTTTATTACTGCATTCGTTTTGTGGCCTACTTTACTGTTATAGGAAAATATAAGACATAGTTCAGTATTTTTAGACATTTTTATTTAAAAAATCAATTATTTTTGTTTGATTCAAATTCTTTTAAAAATATTATTAATTTTGCTCCTAATTTTGCTGCTGCATCTCGTTGCGATACTAAATTTAAATTTAATTCTTCGTATCTTCACAAAAGTTTTACCTTTTTGTCTAAAGTCACGTCTTTGCGTTTGGAAGTCATCGCAAATACAGGTACAATACAAAAATACAGTACAGAACAATAATAATAAAATCAAAACCAAAATTGAAACTGCTCCGGACACTAGCTGATCTCCAGCGCCCCCTGCGAAAGCTCTTTTCCCTTTATTTTTATTCTCAACAGTAACAAATTGTTCGTAACCAAAAATTTTTAAGTTTAATTTGATTGGAGAATTGTTCGCTGTCGAAAATTCTTGAGTTTAAGAATCGATAGGCTATATTAGAGTGTTTGTTAGGTGATTTTTTTCTGCTAACGGACTAGGTTGATTGCATAAACTGAAAACATGATTCTAATAAACGAGAATAAAAGCATTGAATTTGCTGATTTGTTTCCGTTCTACTAAATTTGATTCTATTACACGGCTGATTCTATTAACCAGTGATTCCAATATCTGGCACTTACTGTATATACAATTTCCATCATTAAGAGAGATCAAAATTTATTTCAAATCTTAGTTATATCAAAACTAAGATTTGAAATAAACATTGCATAAATCCAAATATCAAAAGAATTTGTTTAGAAGATTTTATAAAAAGAGAGATCAAAATTTTTAAAATTTAAAAATGATTTGATTAAAGGAAAAATAAAAAATATATCAGCTTTATGTATAAAAATATTAGTTAGCACTGATACAGTCATTCCAGTTGTAAAAACTCCATTCTGGTTGTTAAATAGTATATTAATAACTAAACAAGCAGTAAAAATGAATTAATATAAATTCTATTATTAACCCATAATACTGTATTCACAATTAAGTTGTATAGGCATTGTTTATATACATTTTGTTAGCAGCATTGCATATTTTTTAGTGAATAATCAGATTATTATTAATCTTTAAGTAGTTGCTACTTCTTCTAAATACAGTAGTTGTTTTAGCTTTAGTTTTATTTTAGTAGTTCTCGACTTACATAGATGAATATAGACATCATCATAAGTAGTAGTAGTCAGAAAGTGAAAATGCTCAAAATTTATGGATTTTCATTATTAATCTAATCTTTATTGAAACACTATACATTATGTAATAAATATAATGAGTACAAAATTAACATAATAGAATCATAAAAACAATACTTTTGGCATATCAGTTCATTATAATAGACTGGTAAACATGCAAACTGCATTGACTGATCACAAAATTTACCAAGAACATCACTGTTGTTAAGTACAAGTGATCACAAGTTGAGGACAACTTATATTACTATACCGGTTTTTAAATATTTTGAATATCAACCCTGATTATAGTCATTTAATCTTAATTCACTGATATCACATTAGATAATTCTAATTATCAACTGAACAATTTAAATCACAATGGTGGAACAAGTATCACAATGGTGAATACTTATTAAAATAAGTTTTATTTAGAATATTTGCAGAATAAAAAATGAAAAATTAGCTTTCTTATTTTTATCTATAATGATACTTTACATATCTAGATGAGAGAGAAAATAGAATTTTAGAGGAGCATGAAATACAATGAAATAGTTGAGGATTATTTAATACAAATTTTTAATAATTTTTCAAAATTAATAATCGAAAATTACCTGTAAATGCATTCATGAATGTAGACAGAGATCTGTTTAACATTTTGAAAAATGGATCTCGACATGGAAATCTATGGGAACCACATAATACCAGATGTTCTAAAATATGAGGAGTGCCAGTACTATCCTTTGGTGTAGTGGTAAAAGCAATACTATTGAATTGCATTTAATATTTTAAAAAATGAAATAAATCATAATTTCAAATATTTCAATTGAAGTTTCACTATCTTACCTAAATGCATTATTTTTATCATCCCGTGCAATATGGAGATATTTAGCTCCTGTATTTATATGTTGTAACTGGACGGCTGAAAGATGAAGTTCTGGTACTTGGCATATCTGTTAATGAAAAATATATATTTATTTTTTTCTTAAAATAAAACTTAATATACTGATATATTTCATAATATAAAAAGTGAATGAAAATAATAATTAAATATTGTAGATTGACATATTTTAGGATTGAAGTGTATAATAACAGTTATATATATTGTTAGCATTTTGTACTTTTACATCAACATTAATTATACAGGGTGTCCGAAAAGTATCTTTACACTTTTAGAAAATTATTAAAAAGATACAAAGAAGAATGTGCACTTACAATTTTTTGCATTCAATAAAGAAAGTATCAAAGTTTTTTTTAAGATGAAGCAGACACTATATGGCACCCTTGATGGTGCCAAATATAGGTCTCTTCTCAAAGTGGCCGCACCATAATTTTTTGCATTCAATAAAGAAAGTATCAAAGTTTTTTAAGATGAAGCGGACACTATATGGCACCCTTGATGGCGCCAAATATAGGTCTCTTCTCAAAGTGGTCGCAAGAAATGGTGCAAGTTTAGTGTGATTTATCAAATTAAAATGTGCAACGCAGGTACAACGTCAATTTTGGACTGCATATGATTGAAATCCACCTTCAAGACCGACAATTTATGAATGGCATAAATACAAAGTAAATTTTGGACTGCATATGATTGAAATCCACCTTCAAGACCGACAATTTATGAATGGCATAAGAGATTTATGACAACAGGTAACATTTTACCAGAAGTGAAATCTGATCAGCCTAGCAGAAGCTCTCATGAATTTGTTCAACATCATCGATCTTTTCATCATAGTCCTCATAAATTGATTCGTTTGGTGGCCCATCAATTACAAATACCTAGATTGACTGTGTATGATGTAGTATTGAAAAATTACAGTGACATCAGGACTGTCGATTCTGTAATGCTTCACAGAACCTTGCTTGAAATCTCTTGCTGATTCAACATGTTGCCTGAACTAATGATGCACATATTGAAATGTTGTAAGAATTGTCAAAAAACTTTGATACTTTCTTTATTGAATTAAAAAAACTTAAGTGCATAACTTTGTTTTTTTAATGATTTTCTAAAAGTGTAAAGATACTTTTTGGACACCCTGTATTATGTATACACAGATTATTTATGTTGATTTTATTGGCTTTGATCAATATCAAATGAATTTATATGCAATCTTAACTGCAATCATTAATTGCACAATTTAAACTTATGAAATTAATTTAATGCTCTATCTGCAAGAATTTAATGAAATCCTTGTTGCAAAAAGTTTGGTTGCACAAAGGATTTCATTAGAGCCAATTTTGGTTGAAGAACCAAAATTGGCTCTGCAAAAGTTTGGAAGATCCTAAAACAAAACCCTAAAGTTTTAAAGTGAGGGATATCCAGTGTTTTAGTGTTCAGCAAAAGAAGAATTGAGTCAAGACAAGTCTGGCATTATTGAAGTGGTTTTTAAACAATTGAAGTAGGTTTTGTGGCTGGTGACAGCTACAAAAATATTTTTTACACTAATGAGAAAATCTTCACTGTTGAGCAAAAGTTTAATAGGCAAAATGATCATATTTACACTGAGTCAAAAGAAGCGATCCTTAGAGATTTGAAAAAAGTATCAGGATCTAGAAGCCAACTTCAGTGATGATGTGGTATGGAATCAGTTGGCACGGAAAGGCAAAGTTGCACTTTGCATCACAGGAAATGAAAGCGAACCAATAAAACTACATAGAAGAAATTTTAGAACTGATTGTAAAGCCACTGAACACTGATCTTTTTAACTATATCAACTGATTCTTCCAATAAAACTCTGCTCTATCACACAAGGTCAAACACATGCTAAATTAACTATCTTTGGGTAGCCCAAAGATAGTTAACTTAGCATGTTCCAAAAATCATTTCCAATGAAGAATCGATGCTGCATCTCCAGATTACATTATATGGCCAAATTGGATAGGTAGCCCAAAGATAGTTAACTTAGCATGTTCCAAATTCATTTCCAATGAAGAATCGATGCTGCATCTCCAGATTACATTATATGGCCAAATTGGAGCTAAAAGTGTGTGCAAGACTCCACAGCATGTCAATGATCTAAACAAAGTCCTTCTCTGGAAACAAAAGAAATTTCTTTTGGAGAGTTTGTATAAAGCAATAGACAAATGGCCAGAGATTATACAATTGCATCAAAGCAAGAGAGGGCAACTTTGAGTGATCAATCTAATACAGTGATGCCTCGCAATTCGACATCCCGCAATTCAACAGTTGGGTTTTGCGGGATGACGCATCTGCATGCAATGAATTATGTGATGTCATTTGCTATTTGTCAGTTCTTTTTGGGCTACTTTAGTGTCTGCCTGTGTGTTAATTTTCAATTCTATATTTTTCAGAAAGTAAAAAATTTGTAATTATTATTATTTTTTCGAGTGAAATGTAAGGATGGGTTGAAAGAGAACTGACCAGAGGAATAATTCTGAAAAAAAGAACACTTGACTGAACAAAGAGACGAAGAAAAAAATTGTAGATAAAGTGCAGAAAGGTAGAACAATTAAAATGTAACTCGGGTATTGTGTTCCTAAGATAACTGTGGCAACATTATGCAATAAAGAGAGAAGATTAATGGGTGGTAGGGTGTCTACTGGAAGATTTCATTCCAACATTCAAGGGCTAATAAATTGTGTGTTGTGTATAAAATAGTGTATTTTGTAATTTAGTGTGTTATACAATAGTAAAACACATATAATAAAGTAAATATTATAGTGTTTCTTTCTCTCCTCACCTGTAATGGGAGTGGAATGGGACCGATAACGAATTAATCTATTTTCCATAGTCTTATATGGGAAATAGACCGATAACGAATTAATCTATTTTACATAGTCTTATATGGGAAATAGTGTCCCGCAATTCGACAGTTTCTCAATTCGACATTACTTCGGCGACGGTTAGTGTCGAATTGCAAGAGGAGTCCAACAATGAATTAATCTATTTTCCATAGTCTTATATGGGAAATATTGTCCTGCAATTTGACATTAGTTCGGCGATGAATTAGTGTTGAATTGCAAGGCACCACTGTATTTTTAATTTATTTATATATAGTCTCTTTAATATTCTAACAAATTAGTGTCAAATTGCAAGGCACCACTGTATTTTTAATTTATTTATATATAGTCTCTTTAATATTCTAGTTAGAGGAGTGGGATGGCCACCGATAACGAATTAAGAATAGAATTAATAAAATTAATAAAAAATTAGTCTTATATAGAAAATATTGTCTCTCAATTCGACAGTTTCTCAATTCGACATTAGTTCGGTGACGGATTATTGACGAATTGGGAGGCACCACTGTACCAGGTGCAAAACGTAAACAAAACATTGACATCCCAGAAAAATTAGTCTTATATAGAAAATATTGTCTCGCAATTCGACAGTTTCTCAATTCGACATTAGTTCGGTGACGGATTACTGACGAATTGGGAGGCACCACTGTACCAGGTGCAAAACGTAAACAAAACATTGACATCCCGGTATTCCTTTACCGGAAGGTGGTGCCAACAGACTTCATGTTTAAAGCGAGTGTAGCAGTTTTTGTACTTTTGAATCTATCGCGTGGATATATTTGAATGTAAATAGTGCATATTTTAATAGTTTGAATATCGAAGATCAGCGAAGGTTTAAAGAAAAGTTGAGAGTTTGTGGAGAACATTATCCTGATCCATATGATGAACGAAATCATTCATTATTTTCAAGTGAAACGAAAGATTGGCCTAAATTTCAATGGCCAGATATTTACTATTATATTATAGAAATTACTGCATCATTCACAGGAGAATCATTAAAAGCTTACAAAAGTTTAGATGCATACAATTACTTTATTAATGGAAAAGTTCGAAATGTTAAAATTCGCCATCTAAAAAACGTGCGCGTATGCTTTAAGGAAAAGTAATACCGGGACAATAAGTAAAAACTGTCAAGAAATATTTATTCTGGATTATTATACGAGATTCTGGAGAAATTTTGTGTGATCACTGTAGTTGTGTCTGGGTAATTTTTCAACTTATTAATACTCTCAATCCTTGATTTTTAAAGTTGTTTCGGACAAGTTTTACTTATGTGTTGCTAGTTGTTCATGCATAGAAAAATATTTATCAGATTGAGTACAAATATCTCGAAATATGCCGAAATATCTAATGTTGCTAACTTTCATTATTATGATATACTGTATCTCAATCCCCAATATAATCATCAAAAGCTATAGTTTGTGAAGAACATAATCTCAATTAATTAGCAGCATTCAAAAGTAAAATTTTGCCTTCTCTTCACTATACTTCCTCATTTATCACTTCTTTTTAGATTTGGGGAAGTCTGTAGTCATATTGGAGCAGTTTTATTACGATTTTTTTTTACTAGAAATCGGTAGAATTTAATTTCAGAAAGAAGATTAGACACAGATCTCATATTGCAACCATATGCTGAACATATTCGCGGCAATTTTTAAATTTTAGAGACTATTTACTTCACGAAATCGACACACAACGTATACAACATAAGCAAGCCGGATGTATCGTAGCATCACATTATAGAGTGCATGCTCAACCGGATATTCATTGGAAACTGTCTATAGCTATTCAGCGCGATTGCTGGGAGCATCCCACGACGGGAGGTTATGTAAATGCAATACAATCATCGCTTGTAAAAGGAAAAATATGAATACTGTAGCTTTAATTCTCTAATATATTTCTCGAAACTCGTAAACCATATTATATCTAATAATTTACGAGATATACATTAGAGAATTAAAGATTCACGCTACCCACTAACAGATAATTAAAAATGAGAATCAGCAATTGTGTTGTGTTAGATTCATTCCATAAAATGTATCTCGGGCTTGTTGCGCTCCGATTGTTGTGAAGTTAGCGGCGCGATCTATTCAGTTACCGAGTGCGATAATAATAATTATTTTTTATATCGGAATTTCATCGCCTATTTACTTGCCACCATCATCAAATAGAAAGGTGATAGAGATATGGTTCTTTGAAAAATTTTTTATCTTGTCATCTTTCGATCGGTGCTTTAGAATAGCGAAGCATAACCTGTTATGCTTCGCTATTCTAAATTTTTATTGCCGTATCTTTTAATTTAATAGCTTCAACCATTTAAAAATGATATACATTCAAACTTCTGAAATAATATTAACAATTGAATGGTTCAGCTGCTAAGTTTCTTAATATTTTTAAAATTAATTAATGAATTTTTATAAAATTTACAAAGAATACCTGTCTGTTGAAATTAACTTTGCTTTGTCATTAATCAAATATTGTTAACCATTTGTTGTTTCAACCAAGGTTGGTTTCAACTGATTAAAAATAGCGGACATTAAGATTTTTTCTTAAAACTTAAATTGTTTGATAGACTTTTATGAAATCCAATAAAATGTTTATACAATTAAATTAAATATGACAAGATAGAGATATATGGCGCCATCTGAGTGGTGGCATTTGAGTTTTTTTCTCCTTCATTTCATTTTTCCTTCTTTAAGTGCTGGCCATTCTCTAACAGAGATATGGCCATAATGTTGTTGTTATTAAATATGACTTTGATAGCATATACTTTAATCTCGTATCTCTCTATTCATTCGAAAATAATATATATACAGTATATACAGTAGATCCTGTATAAGACGACCATCTCCCGTTCCAATCAAAACTGGTCGTTCAAGACGCGTTTTCACGAATCAAGTTTAATTGATCGATTATAGTTGATCAACAAAAGTTGAATGAAAGCTATAGTGAGAACCTTTGTTTCAATAGAGTTGATCAACTTTTTAGTGGATCAAGAAAAGTTTGACCCAGTCAAACTTTATCGTTCAAGTGACGAGTCATCCGCTATTTGCTTTCAAGTTGAAACTTGTCTTGAAACGTATGAACTTCAGTTGACTGTCAAGTTCGCAATCGATTTCCTCTTAAAATCCATTGCCTCACCCAAAAACGACGTTTCTTACGATTTTTCCTCATGTTAAATAAAATTGTTTTTAGTTTTTTTTAGGCGGCCGGATGGCCGACTGGTAACGCTGTCGGCTGCCACGCAGATGGACCCGGGTCTGGTATCCCTTGAAAAGTTTTTTTGGGGTGCTGACCCATAGGCGGCCGGATGGCCGACTGGTAACGCTGTCGGCATGCCACGCAGATGGACCCGGGTCTGGTATCCCTTGAAAAGTTTTTTTGGGGTGCTGACCCCGACTCGGCAATTCCCGTCCTTCACCAACCGGCCCACTCCACGGGTGTGGGTGCAGCCCGTGGCTGGAACCTGGAACTTCCCCCGCCATCTTAGTAATCTCATTGATTGGAAAGGAGCGTAAAATATGATAAAAAGTTTTTGTTTTAACAGAAATGTTACTATCTGTACAACTTCACGCACAATTGCTTTTGACGCCATTTTAAAACTGAAACTGTTGATTAATTTCTATTGAAATGTGTGAACAAAAACTGATTCAAGTCATATTCAACTTTTGTTGATCAACTATAATCGGTCAATTAAACTTGATTCATGAGAACGCGCCTTTATACAGGTATTCGGCTTATACAGGTTAATTATAATACAGCATGTTTAAATGAAACAAAATGATTACACTTTAATAAAACCGAACGTATGTTTTTGTTTCAATTTATAACACCGTTTATCATTTATTCAAAAACATAACATATTTAATTAGTATGGAAAAAACTATCAATAGTACTTTGTCACATCCCACTTTTATTTTTTATAATTTCTACGGAAAAGCAATGTTCGATGTTTAATTGAGATAACACTTTTTCATTATTTTCTATTGGTGGTGCCAATTTTTTATTCTTCAACATGTTTCCTGCAGGGTATCATTCGCCTAAATTTACGATTTCTGTTGTTCTTCCATTTAGTCAGAATTTCTTTTTAGACAATATTTTGTGGATCTGTGTTTTCCCCACGTTAAATTTTTCTGCTAACGTTCGTGCTTTATAAGACCTTTCTTACTTCTTCAATAATTTTTATTCACTGTTTTGAATTCAAGGCATTAACCAAGGATTAGGTAAAATGGATACGAAACTCCCATAGGATAGCATTAAACTCGTTTCCTGTAAACATTTCTCTTTATTTTATTATTCTTTTGTATAACTACATTTATTCTGTTATATTTTTATTGTATTATATGTAATCAGATAATATTTTAACTTGTATATTATATTTATTTTAATAAATGGGTTGGATGTGTCTCCCTCTCTCTCCTCTCCTTCTCTAGTAGCCTATCACATTTTTAGGAACTTTCAACTTTTCTCATACTCTCCTTTCTTCTTCTCACTTCCTTTCTATTTCCAAGGCTAAACCAATGAGTACAGCCTTCTCTCTCTCTCTGTCTTTGTTTAACATCAAGTTAAACCAAATACTTAGTCTCCTAGTTAGATATATTAGAAACTAATAGACTTTTGATTCTCCTTTTTAATTTCTATGATTGTGGAAGAATTTTGTTATATTTCTGAACAAATTAAATTAAAGTATTCTTAAAGATTTGTAGAATTCAGGGCCATTATGAAAATTATTTTTATTTCAATAGGTAAATTCTATTTATTAATTCTCTTGTGAATACTAACTTACTGGCTATGTACTACTCTACTCTATTTTGGCTTACTGGCTACTCTATTTTGTTTGGACTCTGCTAATTGCTGGTAAACAATGTTAAAATAGGAAGAAATAAGTGACATTTCTATCTTTGTTGTAAAGGCTATGACATTACATGATGATTTTTCTTAGGAAAACTCTTAGTATACAGACTGTATTTAACTAATATAGTGAGATTTCTATCAGAACAAAGATATTAGATATTATCTATCTGGCATCTTTGTTCTGATTGCAGCATGTAGCATTAATAAAAGTCAGATTAATATATATGACAATTAAAAGTTTAATTGTCATCAATATATCAAATTAGAAGAAAAATATGACCGTATACTAATTGTGCTTTATGAATGATATATTTTATAATCTTGTTATTAGAAAGAAAGACTCAATGATTTAAATAAATAATTAAATATAGTATGGGTGAAAAACATATTAAAAAAATCCAAATAATTGGCATTGATTATTTATAAATAACAATGATGGAAAGAAAACAATAAACTGTAATATATAATATAAATTCTTAATTGCAAAGATCATCTGGAATTGGTCTGTCATTTTTCAGTTAACAGAGCTTTCCAGAATTCTGGATAATCCTATTTTTATTATATATTTGTCATTTGTCTTAGTTTTTTCATTTATGATGTATATATGAACACAAAATTTATTGCTTTTAAAAAATTAAGATCAAGAATGGAATTAAGAAATTTTCGAAATTTTTATTAAGTACTGTCTTTAATTAATATATTAATTTTAAAAATATTTTTTTTAATTTTAGGAGATTAAAAGTTGACAAATTTGATTATAGCAAGTTATGTTCTGACATTGCTGAATTGACAGATGGCTTATCAGGCAGAGAAATAGCAAAACTTGGAGTAACTTGGCAGGTAAATAATTTAAAATTGTTATTCTTCATTTTACACTAATAAAGTCAGCATTGCAAATTGTTAAATATTTTTAACACAGTCATCAATAGAGGATTATGTTATGTTGAAACATTTTCATGGATTTGATTTGAAAATCTCAGCATAATAGTAACAAAAACAACCAAAAATAAAAATATAGTTGGAAAAGACTTGAAAATTTTTAGGGCTAATACTACCATGAACAAATGTCTTAGGAACTTAACATTAGTGAATTAATTGTCAAAAACAAGAAAACATTAAAAAGTTAATTTACTTAAAAAAATTTCATAGATCATTTCTTTAATATTCAATTATTTGAAATAAAACAAGTTACTAACAAGTAATTAGATTTAATTTTAATCCCAATAGATCATTTTCAACAACAATTTTATTAATCCAAATAAATATTGAGAATAAATAAAATAATCTATACTTCCACTTCTGATATAAAAGAAATCAAGTTTGTTGGATTCACAGAGTCATAGCTATTTAATTAAAATCTTCATCTCAATAGTTTAATGTCATCCTCTATAAAATTTTATAATAATATTTTACCATTAACAGTTCATTGATAAGAGAAAGATTTGCCAGATGATATTACTTCCAATTATATACAGTAGTCCTTGTCTTATGATGAGTTTGGTTTGAACCCCACTGTAAGTCAATTAATTTAGAGTGGTCATAAGCTGGAAATTACCAAAATTTATGGATATTTCACTCTATTTTATCATAAAAAAACTTAACATTCATAAAAATACTGTACAAAAACCAGATACAAAAATATCTTTTTGTATCTGGTTTTTGTATCAGACCATTGCACTATGGTTTCTAGAGCTTGATTTTTTTGGCCAAAATTCATAAATATGTTTCAAAAGGAAAAATTTGCTACTATAAATGTTTATTATGATAACAAATAAAGAAATAAGACTAATTTTTGTGCTTTTGATGATAAAATTTTCAATAAGGAGCATTTTGTTTGCATTATTTATTTGTTTATTACATTTTTATTTATTATGGTATAATACTGGTAAATAGTTTTGTGAGAATTGTTTGAATGATTAAAATATACATCTTTCTAAAGTAAATTTTCATTGCAAGAAAAATACAAATTTTGTGTACAATTGAAATGAGATGGTATAATTACAATTCACTTTCTAATTCTATATTATCTATATAATTAAATGGTATTAATTCTTCTAGAAGTAACTCTTCTTCGTCTTCATTTTCTTCAACTTCCGTAGATTTGAGTTGCGGTTCTGGCTGCATTGTGAAGCATCTCTCCTTTACTGCAGGATTTTTCAGAAAATGGAAGACTTGGCTGATCAGATGTCGATGGCATAGGTTTGTCTGTTTCAACAATGAAATCTGTTTTCAGCCAAGAAGTATATTTACACTTAAAATAATTTTTGTGGCGAGAAACTTTTAGCAGAGGACTTAGACTCAAGAAAATAATTTAAACATTCTTTCTTTGTTTTTTACATTGTGTTTTCTTCAGTTTTATAAAGTTCTGGTAGGCAAGAAATACACAATTTTGTTGTTTAAAGAATAAACAGCATTTATTCAATATTACTATACACTATTATTTTTTAAAAGCATATTGAATATTCTGAGTTCTGGTGATTTGGGAATGTAACCTTCCATTTATAATATTGTGCCTACAGGAAACCATATTCTGAGTTATGATAGATTCAAACCACAACCAAAATTTTTGAATGTAATCTTGTTTTAAATTGGGTACTTCCTGTATTTAGGATCCTGGGATCTCAGTATTGTAAAAACCCTAATGGGACTTGAAGTTGCAGAAAATGATTTTATTCAAAATAAATATAAGATAAAAGGAACCAATTGAATGTAGGAAAGTTTTTGGGTTCAATTGTTTATACAGTCAAACCTGTTTTTATGCGGTCCATTTTTGTGTGTTATTTTTTTTAATTACATTTTTTAATTAATTTTTATTCATCATATGCATTTCATTGAAGTTTTTTTATAAATCGCACAAAAAAAATAATGTACAAAAACGTACCGCATAAAAACAGGTTTGACTGTATTCATTTATGCATGACTACTGAGTCTTAATATGACACTGTTCTGAGATGAATAGCAAAGAATAGAAGTCACAAATGATACCTGTTTAGAGTCATTTGATTCTAAGCAAGTGGGAAAACCTCAATACTTTGTATGTACAAAGGTGAGCCAAACATATCCACATAGATATTTGTTTCCTTTTAGTCTTCATCTGCCATGAAGAAAATAAAATCAAAAAACTTTATTAGATCATTTTCTTAGATCTGTATTAATGTTATAGTCAATGTTTGATACAATTTCTTCTCGAGAATAAAATCTATGTGTTTTTATTGTACACTATGAGATTGCCTCTCTGAGAAAACAATATTTTGTAATGAAAATCATCTAAAATGTGAAAAATGTTTAGGTGATTTTTTTTTGCCAAAAACTTTTACTAAAAAGACTAGTTTTGTTTAAAGACTATTACTATTGCTGATAAGACAGTTTCCTTCTCTCTGAAACCTTCAATTTATCTTATGGATTAATGAATCTAACAAGATTAGTTCATTGGATCAGAGCCAAAGATAATGAAGATTCAAATATCTTTCTCTTTTTGCAATAAATCAAAATGATTTATTATTGATGATAGATGAATAAATAACATATACAAATTATATCTGAGTTATTTATAAAAATTTTATTAATATAAATTTTTATTTTATTAAATGCTCTCTAGAGCAGTGTTACTCAACCGAAAATGTACCGCGGACCAATAAAATATCTATTTTTTCAACACGGACCTTTGAAAACATTATTTTCTTATTTAATTAAAAAATAAAATAAACAAAATTCAATATTATCTTTTATGTATTTAACAAATTATTTATTACTGCATATGTTTACATATAAAAATATAATCACAAAATAAATCAATCACAGAATAATTACAACAAAATTAAAGAAATATATTTTTTTAAAAGTCGCAAAACATTAACATAAATCAATGAGATTGCTGTTTTTCTTTTTCACTGACTAATTTCTCTATCCTTGGAGTCAGAGATGTAAAGCAGGTCCAACAGCCAAACGATTTGGTTGCTTTGTTTTTATTGCAGACATTGCTGAGAATGCAGTCCCGCACAAGTATGTTGTTGAAAAGTGAAGTAAGATTCTAATTGCCTTCTCGTGTAATATAGGATATTCACTCTTAACTTTTATCCAGAACTGTGTTATATTTGTTGATTCAAATAATGATTTTAAACTCAAATCCGAATTTAATTCAAGGAGCTTCTCCTGTTCAAAGTTGCTTAGTATATTATTACATGTTCAGTAAAAGGATTAACTATCCACAAATTTCCCAATCAAATATCTTCCTGTTGTGGATAATATTTGTCAAATGAATGAGAAAGTGCTTCTAAATGTTTGCCAATAATACTTTGTATGCATTTTTGGTTTGTATCAGTCAATTTAATATACTCTGATAAAGACTGGAACATTTCATACTTATTTTCTTGTATGCCTTTTTGCCATATTTTTAATTTCTTTTTAAACGCTTCAACTTTATTAAATAAGTTGACTATATTATTGTTCTTCCCCTGAAGGCTTAAGTTCAGTTCATTAAACTTATTAAAAATATAAGTATGCTAATTGTGCCACTCTATCTTTGTCGAGAAAAAAATCAGATAAATCGCTTTTTCATTGGTCTAGAAAAGATTCAACCTCATTCCTTAATTCGAATAATCTTTTCAAAACTTTGCCCCTTCAGAGCCATCACACTTCTGCATGAAGCAATAAATGCTCATGCTCAGACTCCATTGCTTCACACAAAATCGAAAATAATCTTAAATTTAATGCATTGGATCTAATGAAGTTTATGATTTTTATAGATTCAGAAAGTACACTGTTTAATTGAAAAGACATTTTCTTTGCTGCTAAATGTTCCCTATGTAAAAAACAGTGTGTTATTAGCATTCCATCTGCGGCAACACCAGTCATTACCGCCGCCCATCGGTGCACACACCTACACAATTTTTCCAGTCAAGGGAATTATTTTCAATGTACGCATTAATGGCCTTGAAGATTTCCGAACTTGTTGTGTGATTTGGCAATTCCAGGCAACATAACAGTTCTTCTTTTATATCATTGATTTCATAATCACAATATCGAATGTACAGCTCCGGCCAAAATGTTTGTCACCTCACCGGATACGTTCTTCCTTACAGTACCGGCTTCAGCATGCATTAGTTTCCTCAGTAACGTAGGCACTAATGTGCTGGCAGAGGGATCTGCAGGGGACGGGTATGCTAGTATATAATACTTTACATCAGTATTTCTTAAACTTGACTTCTCTGTGGACTTCTTTTTAAGGTAAAAAAAATTCATGAATCACTAATATTGAATTATTTTATTTCCTAATATATATACAAATTATATTTACTCATATACTTATGTATATGACATATTTTTTTATTTAAGATTGCTATCGAAATGATTTTTTTTTTGTATTTTCTTTGAAAATTCGTAAACTTTCATAAATAGGTTCGCAGACTCCCAAAGGTTAACTGACCACACTTTGAGAAAGATTATATCATTTTCAATTATCACTATGCCAATAGAATTCAAATTTAAAAGTCTTCATTTATCAATTACACGTAAATTCATATCAAAACTATCATCATGATATAATTGTATAATTTATAATTAGAAAAGATAATCAACAATGTGCGTGCAGACAATTTAATGTGCTGAAATGGTATATTGAATTGTTTGACAATAGCAATAGTGATCAAAATTTCTACTAGAAGACAATAAAACTTTGCAGAAGATCAAAGGACTATGCAGACATTCCGGAAAGTTGTTAAATGTTCTATTTTCAAGAATAGCATTATTGGGATCAGCCGAACGGATTGGCATAGCATCAATAATAAATACTGTATACAGTAATAAAAAATTAAATTTTTTAATATACACTCAGCCGTCGATTTACATGGTAGATACGTTCCTGGAAAAATCATACAAACCAAAACCTGGGATGCACCCTATTAGCTTTGATAACTTTCTGCCTCATCATTTATCGTCGATATTATTAAGAAGATCAATCGTGGATGTCCTGGTGATTTTTTTAGGTGATATGCTACGCCCTCTCTTCGTGCAGCTTTAGAATGTTGTAAACTGTTTGCTTACTTATCTGTAATATATTCGCTATGTCTTTCACAGGCATCCCGTTGTTCCTATGAGGAATGATTACCAACCTAGAACTCTTGGACGTAGTAGTTGGCATTTTGAAATAATTTGCACTCAACTTCAACAATCTAGTTCATGCCTTTAAAAATAAGGTATAAACGATACTTCGGTATGCAACGCATCTTATTACTTAATAATTCAGTTAGTGCCAGTAAAGTTAAGATCCTAATTTATTTCATTAATATTTTTTCGTTATTTAATGTATTAATAAAAGTTGAGCAAAGTATAGTAAACAAAATCGTTTTTTGCATGTAAACACTTAAATATGGAATATTCCTTCCACTCTCCGTTGCTAATCAACCAATGGAATGGTTGCAACCCAAACTGTAGCCTACAACGACCAACAACTGAAGTAATGACTCAATCAGTTTTTGCGTATTGTATGATAGCTGAACCTCTACCGCTGATGTCAAAACCTTTGTCATAGACTGTACAGGAATTTATTTACAATTAATTAAACAATGAATGATTGATTACGAATCATAAAAGAGAGAAATCAATGAAACGATTAATATACATGAAAATTCCTAATAAATTTAGATAACGTGTTATGAATATGGCAACCGAACAAATGGGTTGTAAAAGAATTGGCAACCAAACTAGGTGGGTTGTAAAAGTGTTATGACTAGCAGAAGACAAATGGTCTGTAACTGAACAGATGGGTTGACTAGTGAGAACGCTCCCAATGAGCTACATACCTGGAAAAGGGACGAATCGGACTTGTCGGATCTTTGGAGATATTTCCTTTCTCCGGCTAAGTTATGTTATTGGTAATCCAAGGAACTTATCAGACTCATCATGGACTCACTCCATCACCTCTCCTTTTATCTGTTGTCAGAGGAGAGTTCATGAGTCAAACATGACATCACTCAGATGTCGCAACTCTAGCTTGTAGACAAGGAAAGTTGCTTTTCGCTGTCTGACATTTTGTTACATTTGTTCCTTGTCCAGGCGGTTCTCAACCCGTCTGTTTATACTAGAATGAGTAAAAAGGAAGCTGACTGTCGTTTCGTTGATTTCGATATCGATAAAAATTTGTTAGTTACAAAATTACAAGGATTAAATATTATAATAATTTGACAAAATAATGTTATAAATTGATTAATGTGATAAATATACAATTGTTGACATATTAGTAAAATCGAATGACATAATTATTACAAATATATTTATGTAAATTTTAAACAGAATAATTAAAATATGGTGGGTCCTTCGTACCTCACAAAGGTTAAATTTAAATTTTCATCAGTTTTTACACAATATTGAATGTATGGTTCAGGACAAGGCTCAATGTGTATTAAACATACCATTTGAGAACCTGGAATACAGTAAACAGTCCGAAATTTTGAATGATTCAATTTGTTTTAAAATATCACTTATATTCCTAATCTTTCATTATATTGCCTATGAGTGTTACTTGCTTCAGTTGCTTTTTTAAATCTTATATTTCCCTTTCAATTCTTTTTTCTTCAGGGTCTTTTCTAGAACATGGCACACTTGAAGCAATTGACCGTGGATAGTTTGGAAAAACTGATGGAATTGCTGTTGATTTCAGACGTCGAACTTTCAGAGGTACTGATAACACATTTCCTGTCTTTTCATTATATCCACTTGGTTCAGTTTCAAAATCTGAAGGTTTAAAGTGTAATTCACAAACCTAGACAACACACAAAAAATATTAATATAAACTAAACATTGATTTCTTTGAATTTGAAATAAGTTTGGATTGTACTAGAGGAATTATTTAAGCAAATTTTAAGTAGACTAGATAAAAAAATAGATAAATTCTCAAATAACTTCAAAATTGACTCACAAAATGTCATTAAATATTAATATGAAGTATTTGTTTTGATTAATCAAAACAAATAATTTATGCCAAATTGTAAAATTTATATTCTGTTTATATTTTATTATTTTTAAATTATGTTCAAGATGATTTGTATTTCAATTAATACTTTTAGATTTCTTCATTTTATTGTTTTGTTTAATCTCAGATATCATTTATTTATATTTAAAAGAATACAACATAATTATCATATATGCTACATATTCTGTGATTAGATTATCCTTGATCACTGTATTTTTTATCATCATAGCAATAAATAGCTGATATTTCATATTATTTAAAGTTAATTTTAAATCATAAGAATAAAATTATTATAAGCCTAACTTATTTAAAAAATAAATAACTATTAGTAATTAAATTAGTAATTTCTCTTTTCCAAAAAGGAAATAGTTTATAATCAACATGTATCAAAGTTTAAAATGAAGCCTTAGTCGAGAATTTTTGCTAGGACAAGTTTTTACGTTGAATTACACTGAACCATCTTTATCTTCTTCCTTTTTTGGAAAACTGAACAGAGATACCTTAGGACCAGTAGGGTAATTACCCTTGCATAAAGGTATGCAACATCTGGTAGGCATCTAAATTAATAAAATATAACAAGCACGTTAATATATAAATATAAAACAAAGAGTATTATTAATATTGCTTTTGTAAAATAAACTTGCGATTTCATTTCGATATTAACAATATTAACATTTCTTAAAAACAAAAGAAATTAATAATAATCTAAATTAACGTTAAGCTTACTGTATAAGGTAAACTGCATTCGTACCACAAAGTATAAAATAGAAAATTGTGAAATCTTATTTCAGATGTTGTACATACACAGTTTAGTACATTTTCCTTAAGCCTAACCTAATATAATATAATATATAGTTAAACTAATTTAAGTAGTCATCTTTAAATAATGTTAATATATCTGAAACATATATTAAAGAAACCTTTGTTTAAAAATTATGGTGGCAAGAATCCTTGTTAAAAATTTCTTATAACGAATATATTTTCCTAATTTGAATAGTACAATACACATTTACTAGCACAAAGTAATGGCCATTCTATGACTAAGTATGACGACGTCAACCATGTGACCAAGATTCGTTCATTTGCTTTCTGTAGAGTTGGTGTTGGCTATGCGCAGTAATACTAAGTTCACACTAGCAAGTTAACCAGGATAAAAGTAATCCCGATCAAGTTAACCGGGAATACAGTAATCGACATAATTTCATTGTTCATACGCGGTTAAGTTAATCGGATTAACCACTTGTTAGTTTCGTATAAGCAGATGGCGCGGTAGTCGAGAGAACTTTTTGAATATAGAGGTGAAAAGGTTAGAATTTTAGTTTTGGAATGAATATTTAATTCTGTAAGCCCAAATCTTCAATATTTTAATTTCATCTTTTGGAAAAACTATACGTTAGAGAATTAATAATTCGCTTCAATCGACTGATGATTAAAGCAAGAATGGACAATTCCATTGTATCACAGTAGTTTTTTGGAATAAATCTTTATCTCGTATTTCAACATTGCAGAGGACACCGGTTTAGGTATTACCTTGATGAGTACTACACGTGGAGAGAAATAATTCCATCGTTCATTTTCTCCACGCCTGTACCATAAAGAAGGGCAATCCTTTTAAAAAGTTTTCTGAATTTGTCGTCATCTTTCGATCGGTAGTATTTTCGTTCATATGGCGTTAATGTAAAATTGTACCAATATCTTGCAGTAACATCAAAATTAATCATATCAATTGCATATATAAAGAAATAAATCCTATGCCAATATTCCTTAAATTCTTTTTTATTTTATTTTTTTATCATTCACGGATCTTTGTATTCCAATTTCTTCAAGTGCATATTGCATTTACAATATAAATTTAAATTTCTTTTGTTCCACCTAAGATCATCCAAATGCGATTTGTAGATATTCACCAGCGAATAAACTTCTGTCTATCCAATTTATAGACATTTTATTTGATCCATGGTTTCCATTTTAATTGTGGATTGAAAACCTAATCTTTGAAAATGGTGGTAGTCGACACTTCACTGTGACGTGACTTTCCCAATTGAAGAGAGTTAACTTCGTTCTGGGAACTGGGTTAAGTTAACACCGTTCCTCGCTAGTTGATCGGGGTTTGTTAATTCTGTTCCATTCAGAAGCAAAAGTTGATCGGGGTTAAAGACTTGATCAGGGTATAACTTCGCTAGTGTGAACGTTGGATAAGGGAATGGGGCTCTGGAATTTTTAAACAGGTTTCCGCTGTCGACCTCAGTACACTTTCAGCTCGTATAGTACTTAAATTTTACCTGTATATTTCTAAAATAATGCGTTTCTGAATGTCATAAATATCTGCTCATTCATGACATTTTAATGTTTTTCTCTACAATGTTTTAAAGATGATTTTAACTCTTTTCTATTACAAAAACGTAAAGCTTTTGCTTTTTATTTGATCAAAGGCATATTTATGTAATAAAATTATAATTAAAAAAAGCATTTTTTCTTTAATTATTATTGCCTCTCCTATTAGTTATACATATATTAACATTTTTTAATAATTTTTGTAATATATCGGATAATACTTGAAGCAAAACAGCAAAAAAGAAAATAAATGTTAAGGTAAATACACAATGAAAATATATGTTTAATCGAATAATTCCTCTATTCCACTTAAGTCGTCGTTTTCATTGTCTGTATCAGATTCTTCATTGTCATCACCCAAATTATTAGATCCTCAGTTATTGAATCTACAATTCCTTCATTCTGCCAATATTTTTTCTATAGCTTTAATGTGGTTGCATTTAGCTGCCCATTCTCGTTCTCCGATTTCAGAGAATCGCTTCTCGCATAACGTTTTCACATCGTCCAATTTGAATATAACATTATGCTTCACTACCGATTGCTTCACATCCGCCCAAATTAATTCAGTTGGGTTCAAATCGGGTCGGCAGTATATGTATGGCGGCAGTCTGAGGATAGAATGATTGTTCTGCTAAAATCTTGTCAATGCGAAAACTATACTTTCGCTGTTTAGTCATTTTTATTAGTTCGTAGAGTTCTGGTTTTAACTAGTCAGATGAAAATGGTATTTTATGCTGCATTAGCCATTCTTGCATTTCTTTTTCGAGAATTTGATGTTGAGCACCGTTGGTCTTGAGTATTATGGTAGGAAGCGTTCTCGATGACTAAGACCGAATTATTTGAAAGATTTGGAATTAATTTTTCCTTTAACCAGAATTCGTAATTTCCAGCATTCATCTCATGATGATAATCACCAGTTTTTTGTTGCGATTTAAAAATCAAAAGCGCATTTTTTATAAAATCTTTCCCCCTGCATGAACAATAATGAGTCTTTGTCCTTTAGCTAAAAGTGCTTTAATTCCCTGATTACTACTATCGGTCCAACCTTTACCACTTTTACATGAACTATGAATATATGTTTCGTCCAAATATATGTGAATAGGCCTTCCGTCTTCTCTGTATTTTAATTGCCTTAAATAACTAATTCTTGCAGCTCTTATGCCATGTCTTTCCATTAAAACTGTCATATTGTTTTCACTTTTCTTACATCAAAAGACAAGTTTTTTATTATTCTCTATAAGCTTGTTTTGCTTTCGCTGAAATAAATGCTTTCTGTGATAGACTGTAAAACGCTACTTAATGTAGGTCTTACTTTAGTAGTTAGGTGAAAATCATGTATTGTTCTACGAATAACACATTCATCAAAACTGTCAATACCCTTCGCAGGACATTTTTGTCGTTTACTTTTACAAGGAGTTGAAAAAGAATTGTAATTCACCACAATTGACTTTTGTTTTTTCATTTGCAATCCTTCTAACACTCCTTCCTGATACTTTTGTTGCAGCTGAACTCTTTTTGTGATATGTGTTAGTGGAATTGTATACCAAAATTAGGTTTTATCAAAAACTTGTTAAGGCGTCATATTTAGTAGCTTTGCGAGTTGCATTTTGCAACTCGCAAAGCTACTAAATATGTCGCCTTAACAAAGGACTTATCAACCAAAAAGGATTTTTTAAAGAAAGATTTTAGATGTGTCAATTCCAGGCTTTTTCGTTGGAAAAAATCTATTGGATTATTTTCCAGTTGCGGATGTTTACATCTTAAATGCCGAATTAGTTTTGCTGGTTTTAAACACTCGTTTGCCAAAACGTCTCTGCAAATAACACACTGTGGTTTTGGCAAATTTTGTTTTGGATTCCGGCCAAACAATAAATCCAAATTTCAGGAAATCATATTTATATTGACGTACAGAACAAATTTTTTTTTGCTTGCGGGGAATCACTTTGTGGATCATTATCATAATTAGTGCTTGAACCACTCAATCCTGAAGTTGATTGTTGAAAAACCACTGAAACATGGTTTTATTGGAAACATCAGTTGATTCATCCATCTGAATTGCAAACAATGAATTTTTCACCTTTTGAATCAATATCAGTCGGTAGATCAGAAATTCTATGCTGGACTGTATCATTAGAGAAAGAAAGAGTTTTCATTTTATCTCCAGCTGAAGAGCCTAACATTTCTGAACACACTTCGATTAAACATGGTTTAATTAGATTTTCAGCAGTTGAATATTGCTTCTTGCATTTTGCAATTCGTAAAGCTACTAAATATGACGCCTTAACAAGGGACTTATCAACCAAAAAAGATTTTTTAAAGAAAGATTTTTGATGTGTCAATTCCAGGCTCTTTTGTTGGAAAAAATCTATT
Source organism: Olivierus martensii (assembly GCA_000484575.1). NCBI lineage: Eukaryota > Metazoa > Arthropoda > Arachnida > Scorpiones > Buthidae > Olivierus > Olivierus martensii. Next base: position 26,606 of record AYEL01077107.1, read on the forward strand.
GGCTTATTTTCCAGTTGCGAATGTTTACATCTTAAATGCCGAATTAGTCTTGCGGGTTTTAAACACTTGTTTGCCAAAATGTCTCTGCAAATAACACACTGTAGTTTTGGCAAATTTTGTTTGGATTCCGGCCAAACAATAAATCCAAATTTCAGGAAATCATCTTTATATTGACATACAGGAACAAATTTTCTTTTTGCTTGTGGGGAATCACTTTGTGGATCATTGTTATCATAATTAGTGCTTGAACCACTCAATCCTGAAGTTGATTGTTGAAAAACCACTGAGAGTTTTTGACGTTTTCTTCTTACTCATGATGAAATAAGATCTAAAATTAAACATAATTCAACTGCGTAAGGAGTGGGCATTACAGAAAAATTCCAGGAATATCGTAAAGAAAGCGTGATGGAAAGGATCCATCCTATTTTGTTAGGTATCTATTTTAATAAATCATTAAAATAGGTACCTAATTATTATTTTTACCATTTAGTTTACCTACGAATTACATATTTTATTTTAGAATTTATTACTACTTTTGTTTTCCTATGAATTACATATTTTATTTTAGAATTTACTACTTCGTTTAATTGGGACAGCCGTTTAATTGGGGCAAAATGGCTTGGCCCGACATGTCCCAATTAAGCGGAATCCACTGTATATTATAATTATTATTGGTACTTTTCCGTTTTCCGGGCGCATCGCGTGGCGCCATCTGTATTCGCCGCCCACCGACTACTGTATAAAATACGAATCGACAATTGCGCCCGGATAACGGAAAAGTACTTTATTATTTTAAATAATTACCCCATTTTTAATTAATACCTGAAAGTCGACAATTATTTTTTTTTTGTAATGCTGCCGAAACATGTAAACACAGTACAACACTGATGATTTTCATACCCGACTGACTGCAAAACATATTAACAGTACAACACTGTTTCCCCTTCCATACGAACTAACCTTGGTATTGACTTATTTCAATATTCTATTAGTCGAATTTATCCTGTCCTTGGATGTTCGTGTTTATTGCAACGGTTTTTTTAAACATTCGAATATGAGACGCTAATCTATAAAATTTGATAATCTGTATGTGCATTACGATCTTATATATACAAATTCTAATATTATAAAAATATATTATAATTATTATTTTAAATAATTACCCCATTTTTAATTAATACCTGAAAGTTGACAATTATTTTTATTTTTTTTGTAATGCTGCCCAAACAAGTAAACACAGTACAACACTGATGAATTTACATACCTGACTGATTGCAAAACACATTAACAGTACAACACTGTTTCTCCTTCGATACGAACTAACCTTGGTATTGACTTATTTCGATCTTCTATTAGTCGACTTTATCCTGTCCTTGGATGTTCGTGTTTATTGCAATGGTTTTTTTAAACACTCGAATATGAGACCCTGATCTATTAAATTTGATAATCTGTATGTGCATTACGATCTTATATATACAAATTCTAATATTTTAAAAAAATAAACAATAAGTACAAAACAGAACATTAAAAAAAATTTCTAAATTATATTTGTAAAACGTTTACGGACCAATTTTTTATCGCGGACCAGTGGTTGAGAAACGCTGCTCTAGAGATTAATGTCAATTTAGCAAATATGAAAGTATTTAGATCTTTTATTTTTATTATTACTATTTACTAATTATAATATTACAGTAATTAAATATTTACTACTATAATATTATAATTAATATAAAATAATAATTAGCATAAAATATGTTCGTATTTGTGATTTGTGCACTTTGTTGATATGGGAAGTTGTTCAACCTCGAATTGAACAAATAACAATAAGTATTGAAATTAACATTTAATGAGAATTAAAAACCTATTTTTAAATCACGAAAAGGCTAAAGTTAAACAAAAATGTACTTATGAGTCAGACTCAACTGCTAAAAAACTAAAAGTTATGTAATATGTTGAAATAATTTTTATCGAGTTGATTCTATTTTTTCACCTATTGCAGATTTTGTTTTTTCTTAATTTTTAATATACAAATATTTCTTTATAGTAATAATTATTTATAAAAAATGTTCCACGATTTTAAAGAGGTAATTATTAAAAAAATAAAACTGTTTTCTTTTTACAATTAGTTATTATTATTATAGACTACTCTATTACAAAGTTCATTCAAATATCAAAACTATTTTACATATAGAATTAAACAAAAAGAATCACAAAATTACTAAATATTTGTTTTAGAGTATTTTTAGTTTTGTTCATCGAAATATATAATAGTGATATCACGATGGTAATACTGCGGAGAGAAGAAATTTGATGAAATGAAGTTTTCCGCAGGGTTTATATAATCATTTCTGTGCTTTTTTTTAAGTATTATTTAATAATTAGTTGTACAATTTTTTGTTTGGGGGAACATAGTAAGTCATGATCATAAAGATGCATATAGAACAGATAAAATCATTTATAAGATCAATGTAAAATTCCGTTTAAAATGAAAAGCCTGATGAAAAAGTATGATGTAAAGGCATGCACAAATTAATGCAGAACAATATTCTGTATTACAATCCTAAATTATCTTTTTCAGATTTTAAATCATACATACATACATAATCTGTACAGTATTTGATAAGTTATGGAGATTAGATATATTGATATAGTCTTATATCAATAGATTATTTTTGAAATACTACATCATTATTCTGTAAATTAAATTAATTTAAGGAGGGAATTAAAGAAAATAAACTTCATGGATAAGATCCACGAGCTTCATGTCCCATAAAGCTTAAACTAAATTTCAGGGCTGGATTCTGGGATAAAAATAAGAAATTATGGTAGTTAATATAATAGTACTGAATATAATTTACCTTGGAAAATATTGCTTCCTTTCCGATAAAATCATTTGAAATTTGTTTTAGAAAATTTAAATAATAATTGCTATCATAAATTGATCTTTTAAAACATTTTAACTTTAAAATGAAACGATACTATTAAAAAAATGTATGAATTGAACTGGCGATTGTCAGATCGTCTGCCTTATTAAACTTAATGCTGGAACATTAGTCCCAGAGGTTTGCCAAAAGTATTTGTCCGAACGGCTAAACTTCTTAATCCATTTGGCTACATAATTTATGTTTAAAAAAATATATGAATTAAACGAAAATTGTGAAAATACGATTAAAACTTTTATTTCTTAAAAGTTCAAGCCAAGCCTTTTCTAAAATACATATCATCAATTCCTTTGAAATATTCTCATATTAATTTTTATATATTGTACTCTAATATATAGCTATTTTTAATATTCACTAGTAATAATATGAAATATGACTGCGAATATATAAATATCATCTATCTTCACACCTAAATCACTCACAGCAGCTTCCTTCACACATTCACCCATGTACGAGGGGTAATCAAAAAGTAAAAGTAAGGTTACAGAGCCTGCAGTGAAACCGTGTACATTTTATTTCATACAACCAATACAGCCAACTGATAGTACATACATTAGGTTATTTTTCGACATAGTCTCCATATCGGTTTAGGCACTTGTCGCTTCGTGGGATGAGTGAATATTCCCTCCTGGTAAAAATCCTGTTCTTGCGTGTTCAGATACGTTGTCGCGAAGTGTTTCACCTCCTCGTCTGAAGGCCGGTTCACACTACAGCGAGTGCGCGAGAGACGGGCGTTTAAACGCGAAGGCACCACGGCAACGGTAGTGATCTCGTTAGCGCGCATCAGTATTCGCGCGAGTCTGCCAAATAGATTTGCGCGCTAAACGCACGCATCTATACAGCTGAGTGAACCAATAGAAATCAGACTTTCACTTCTGCCTCAATTTTAGACTTGTAATTTGAATTATTGACGCATAGTTTCCATATAACAGATCATCATATTTACAAGGAGATAGAACTCTAGACTTATTATGTATTTTTTTGCGAAATAAAGCAAATGTGTGAATAATTAGGCATATCATACTAATTGAATATCAAAATAATCACACTTTTATGCTATCGATAAAAGTTTAGATGTAATTTTAATATATTTTTCGTGAATTAGCGTCAAGCTTCCTTAATTAAACACTTAATTGATTTAAAATTAATAACAATAATACAGATTTATAAAAATTTTTCCCACATTCAACTTTTTAAAATGGAGGACGTATACACTGCAATAAAATAAATCGACCACTATCATTGGTCAATCAGTGCATAAGCATGGCCGTCCCTGATTGGTTTCCTCCAAATATGCACGCCGGTTTGTGAACAATACGAACGCGATCACTCGCGCATGTGTGCGTGTTTCGCGCAGTATCGTAGATGCGCGCGTCTCGCTCACTCGCTGTAGTGTGAACCGGTCTTGAAGCGAATCGTCGGTTTCCTAGGTGCTCCTTCAAGTAAGGAAAGAGGTGAAAGTCGCTTGGGGCGTCTTCCTTCATGACAACGCGCGATCTCATACAGCCCAGAAGACCACCACGCTGTTGAAGCAGTTTCGCTGGGTGCACGCCGGTTTGTGAACAATACGAACGCGATCACTCGCGCATGTGTGCGTGTTTCGCGCAGTATCGTAGATGCGCGCGTCTCGCTCACTCGCTGTAGTGTGAACCGGTCTTGAAGCGAATCGTCGGTTTCCTAGGTGCTCCTTCAAGTAAGGAAAGAGGTGAAAGTCGCTTGGGGCGTCTTCCTTCATGACAACGCGCGATCTCATACAGCCCAGAAGACCACCACGCTGTTGAAGCAGTTTCGCTGGACATCATCGAATACCCTCCCTACAGCCCGGACCTCGCTCCAAGCGACTTTCACCTTTTTCCTCAATTGAAGGAGCACCTAGAAGACCGACGATTCGCTTCAGACGAGGAAGTGAAACACTTTGCGACAACGTGACTGAACACGCAAAAACAGGATTTTTACCAGGAGGGAATATTCAAACTCATCCCACGAAGCGACAAGGGCCTATCAGTTGGCTGTATTGTTTGTATGAAATAAAATGTACACGTTTCACTGCAGGCTTTGTAACCTTACTTTTAGATCACCCCTCGTATACTAAACCACCATGGAAAAATCACATATTATTTGCTTCTTACCACTAAATTGCAAACCATTCTGGTGTGTATTCATTCATTACGACACTTGTACAATAGTTAATATAAAATATAGGCCCTATTGCTCTCTCGCATCGAGCAACCATTCATTCACATCATATTATCTCAACACTCCACATCTTACTCCTATTCAATCGATCATCGCCTTCTCAGAATCTACAATTGCACAGAATTCCATATCTTCACATAGAAAGGCTATAAACATATACATTGAGAAAATCTGGTCCATACACTCTTACTACTGAAGCTACATTGAATATTTCACACACACTTATCAGCCTTCTATTCACTGTCAATCACAATCTTACTAAATCTCGTCCCATTAATTCAATAGACAATCTCTAATTATTGCACTAGCAAAACTCATCTTCCCCTTATAGATAGGAAAGTCCTTGTAAGGATTTCTCCATCAAAGCTTTAATCCAATCACTCGGATCATCATCATTAATACAAACAACTTAAACAGGTCTCACATTTATTCACAATAAACTAACCGTACTTCAACATCTCAACTGTGATATCATATATCATATACAGTACTTCAAAACTTTTATTACACTATGTACTAACTGTAAACTCACTACTTCCGATACTGATTTGCTTCTCATGCTCATATTCATTCATTGCATACATGCTATCATCATCTCTTTCACCTCATTCTCCATCCAACAGGTATAGTCAATGTGGTATTTATTCATTTAAAATCGTTACATAATCTATTTCAATTATTTAATTTTATTGATTACTAATAAAATATTTTATAATTTTCTTTCCATGCCTAGTTGTGGATGCATTTCTTGGGTTTTCTTTCAGCCTTATCCTTATTTGAAACAGAAAATTTCCAAATAAATAGCCTCTCCCCGTATTTTATAATTATAAAAATATATTATTCTTACAAGAACACCATTTACAATATATAATAAAGCATACTGTGACACACATTTTTATTTCAAAAAAATTAAAATTACCAGAATACAACAGTATGATTATATTAAACTTATTATATTTTACCCTCATATATTTATCAACAAGTACAGTGGGTGATCGGTTAATGAACAATTTTTTGAAAGATTTTTATGTTCGGTTAACGAACACTTCGCAGAACAAACTGAGAGACCCGCAGATTGAGGAATGACAGATCAGCCGGATGGCTGGGTGGTAAAGCTGTGGCTTACCATTCTGGAGGATCTGGGGTCCCACTCCTCCAATTTTTTAGGAGATCTGGGCCTGGACCATTGAAACCCACCCTTCAATATTCCGGTTGACTCCATCATGGGTGTTGGTCAGCCATGATGGAGCCATTTTATCTGGCGGCTCTATAAATGGCCGCCGCCAGATAAAATTATTCCATGAGGATATTTCGGCTTAACTAACCTAACGGAATGTCAGGTTTAGGCCTTGCGCGTTCGTGGACTTATGGGTAAGGATGGAAGAACAGTAGTTTTTCCCGATTAAAATGAACTCGGAGACAACGTAAAACAAATCAAAGATTTATTAAAGAAGGTAAGAGAGAGAGAGATTTTACAATTTTTGGTGTTAGTATAGCACCCATACCAGGTTAAGATCAATAGGCATGGAGATCTGTACCATGACAATGCTATTAATCACTTCCGAAAAATCCTGAATGAGAGAAAAAAGCAATCGATATTGGATAGATTCTTTATCGGAAAATAAACATAATAGATGAAAATACAAGACTATGATTGTTATTACATATAAATAAACAGAAATAAAAAATTATATAATTTTTATTTATGTTTTTTTGGATATCCGGAACGAATTAATCAAATTCCCATTAAATCCTATGGTAAATCGATCCCCGGAACAAATTAATCAAATTCCCATTAAAACCTATGGTAAATCGATGCTTCGGAACGAATTAATCAAATTCCCATAAAATCCTATGGTAAATCGATGACTTTTTTGGGTCTCCGGAATGAATTAATCAAATTCCCATAAAATCCTATGGTAAATCGATGATAGGTTAACGAACATTTTCTTGGAACGGATTATGTTCGTTAACCGATCACCCACTGTACATGTGTGCGTGTTACGCCCAATGCGTCATTGCTGTTAATGATCAAAACTATAAGCAATCGTCCATACAATCCTAGTCCTTGATGTCATTGTATATTTTCTGCGACCATGTAAAATATTTTAAAATTAACAACAATACTCGAATAATAATGTCATTGGCAAAGTATATACGGAAAATATCGAAGAAAGAATTCGAACAAAGATTAACTGTATTAAGAAAAGTAGCAACAAATAAGAGAGTTGTAATATTGGATACATTATATAATAAAAACTAAATAAAACCAATACTAAAAATCTTTATTCTTAAAGTTCGTACGTAAAATATTAAATATCTCAAAAACATAAAAGCTCATTTGTTACACAATGATAGCCTACTATTGCATTTTGAATTATAATCCCTGTATATAATTTTCCAGACGTTTTATACGAATATTTGTTGGAAGCACATTTTACTTTATAAACAACATTGCAAACCTTGCCCACTGATACGGGAGATGGTCAGTTTTAAGCTAAATTTAAATAAATATTTCGACTTTAATGTAAACTTGCTGACTGTTTTGTAACTTAATTACTAATTTTTGTTGTGAGCAAATTTTTGTTATACTAGTTACAATAATAAAAATGGAATCTATGAAAAATTAATTTTAAATCGGATTAATTTCAATTGATTTAAACACAACAATCGTTATTTATAGGCTACTATTACACATATATTTGAAGACAGAAACTGTTACTTGTTTAAAACGAATGTGATCGCATCATCATTAAAGCCAAAACATCAAAACAATTATATTTTTAACTTATAAATTTTTATATATTGAATATAAAATAATTTTATAAAATGTAAATCTTATTAAACTTCTGATTTACAAATCTATTATGTTTTAATGAATTTCAATATATTTTATCAAAACTCTGAAGTTTAATTTTCATAAATTTCACGAAAAATGACTGATTTTTTTTCCTGAATATCTTCTATATATTCTTCAATTGTAATAAGTCGGATGCGGCCACAAAAAAGGCGTCTTGGGCTGCCAATCGAAACCGCTTTCCTAGAGATTCCAATATTGTGTACTGTATATGTTACCGGCAAAGTGTGAAATGCAGACATTGTATAGAATGCCTAGGCAATATATAGAATGCCTGGCGTTTTTAGGCCAAGTAGAAACGATTAGTATTATATATACTTTGCCTAGGCATTGTATATAATGCCTAGGCATTATATACAATGACTGATGCTATTTAAGCAAAGTATAAAATACTTCCCCTCGGTGCTGGATCTAAGCCGATTGGATCGATTGCATCTCTATCTGGCCCCGCGTTGAGGCAAAATGAAATCATGAAAAGACTAATAAACGAAGAATAATTGTTTAGATTTACCATTATAGATGGGCATTTACACCCCAGCCTTCGAACATCTAATTTTTAAAAGATCCACAAAAAGAAAAATTTGTTTCGAAAAATTGAATGTAAATGAATTGATTTTATTTTATCTCTTGGAACAGTAGTACTGAAGTAGATGAAACTTGCATTTTTAAAGTAAATATAAGACCAGAAGATCTTAGCCATAGGAAATGAGTTATATACTATAAATGGAATTTGTAGAATATAAAGCGAGTAGTTTTTAAAATGATGTAATTTTCAACAAGTGAATCATTAATTCTGTTCTTATCAGGAATGTTATCAAAGGTTCTACTGTTATTATTGATAACTGATGAAGATATAGCCAATTGTAATAATTAATTAGTTTAAAAACATTTTAAAGTAAATCATTCAAAAAACTTCACAGATTTTGTTTTTTCCTGAAAAAATATGCAGACAATTTTATAAAATGTTCAGCTCACTTAAAAAATATTCCTAAAATCTGCTCAAAATATAATTCATCAGATAAATAGTTTTTATTTTTATTTTTGAGAGACAATGAATCAATTATATTTTGCACCCTGTTTGACAAAATTATTGATATTTTTAAAGTTCCTTTAAATTTTCATAAATAAGTATTAATTTAACATCTTTTGT
>AYEL01077108.1:0-63828 GCA_000484575.1 Olivierus martensii
AAGGAAATAAATATAACAGTAATATTAGAAGAAAGCATGTTTAACACCACCTTCACTAATACTTTTAACTTTTTTGGGAGCCATAATAACGGATAAATTTAATTAAATAAAGAAAAAACCTAAAATATCAATACTTTTTGGAACTTTACTGTACCCATATGAGCTGGGCGAACTGGATTGCTGCTGGGGGCGAGGCTGTGTGCAGGGTTTTGGGCGCCGCGAGCCACATGTGCTCCATACACTCCGTGTGTGTGTGTGTTCGTGAACCGAGACGTTCGTGATCCGAGGTACCACTGTATTTTATTTGTATTTATGTTACGTATATTATGTACGAACTACTAATTTATTTTGTTTCTGTTTATTTTTATTGCATGTGTGTATCTGTAAAAATTATAATAGGCTCATATAACAATCTTATAATGTTACCATATATAGAATGATTACGTGATATTTTAAACTTTAAATTGTAATTCTGTCAGAGTTTAAATCTTAGAATAATGTAACGAAAAAGATGTTAGCATGAATACATTCTAAAATAATTTTGAATATAGTTCTAAATGATGTATATTCCAGTTTAGGATAACGTTCGAAATAGTATGTTTTGTAATGTTTACTATAAATAGGCATACTGAAGAGGGACGGAATTCGTCCGGAAACGTTATATGCAAATAAAACTGTTATCAACTTGCAAATAGTGCTTTTTTACTTCAACTTTTATATAGTAGCAAGTGGTAAACTAATTTATTTATCATATGTTATTCCCATTCTACATAGTTCCAAGAATAACAAAAGAATGATTGCTTCTGCATATGCAGATAAGGCTAAATTTAAGTAATAAAATTGCCTATTTTTTCAGCTTTTCTACAAAAAGCAGATAAATATGTATTCTACTTAGTCTCCCTATTTTAAAAAAAGTACATGTAAGAATAATTAACTAAACTCTTATAAATTCAGTTCTTAAAAATGTATTAACTGATTACAAAGGAAGATTCAATAACAAACATCCTAATAAATTTATATAATTAAACTCAAAAAGGTTCTGGATAAATAAGAGAAGAATTGTTTCTCATTCTTTTGTTAAATTAAAAATTGTAAATAAACAATTTTGTAAAAGGCATTGTTCGAAGAGCCCCTCCCATAAACTTTTTTTTCTGTTTATTCTTAGCTCTAGATACTGTTCATTTATTCTTACAGGCACTGTTACTATGATATTTGCAATTGCACAAAACTTTACCCTGACAATAACTTATGCAGTGGTCAAGGTAGTGGTATGAGAGAAACCTTATTAGGACCCAGAGGAGAGTCCTAATGCTTTCCATGATACTACTATAAACGCATGCCCTGATCTGTTTCAGAACAGTCTGTAGTTGTTTCAAAATGATCAGAACACACATTTGTTTTACACATGCCCTGATCTGTTTCAGAACAGTCTGTAGTTGTTTCAAAATGCTCAGAACACATATTTGTTTTGGCAGAGTTAACCACATGTTGTAGTTATCTCAAGATGGCCATGAAGCAAAATAATATTGAGCACTGGTGTTTGGAACTAGCCATGGTTGTGGCTGTGTTTTCAGTCATTATGTGATTTTGGTGTTTGGGTGTAACATACATACTTTAGCATTATAATATGATGTATATTTCAATTTCATTCAAACTCATTAATTGCATATTGATGTTTGCAAACTAAAGCTTTGTTCATGATGAGTACAGATTAAATAAGATTAATTTTTCTAATATATAAAATTATTACTGTAATACTCTTACTACACAGTATTATTTTATTGTGTGTTCTTTGTCAGTGTTAGTGCATCATGATACAATACTGTTACATGATACAATATTTTACAATAATATAATGTATTAGTTGTAATACAGTACTTTATAGTATTTTTCTATTTAGACAGTACAGTGTACTATAGTATACAATATAGATTTGTTTATGTATATTACTTGCATGTGAAATAACCAATTCAGCCAAACTTATCTCTAGCGAACAAAGTCTAAGTTAAATTTTTCTAACAATTATTTTTGAATTACTAGATAGCACCATCTTAATAATTAACTAATTAAATTTAGAATTTAGTACTAACTCAACAGATGGTGGCACCATAGCATTAAATCAAAAATAATTGTTAGAAAATTTTTATTTAAACTTTGTCCACTAGGGGAAGTTTGGCTGTATTGTTTGGTTAATCCCCTCATTAGTGTGTATTTCAGATATCATCTTAGCACCCTGGATATATTCCATCAATAAGTGGTAGATCTATATTCTCAATATTCTGCTTAGAAATCTAACCAGGTAATGTCACACACACAAGAATTATTTTAATATATTTTCTATAAATGTATAATACCTGAAATTATATATATTATATAAAAATTCAGCTATTATATATTAGAATAGCTAAAGTTATGAATATTCTTTGTAAGGTTAGGATTGCAGTTACCCTAATTAAAAAAAGATATTGGAAATCATTCCTCTTAGGAGAAAAATAATGACTATCAACAATTACAAAAATTTTTTTCTGTCCAAGATCAAACCACTACCTTATTTCTCTGTTCACTTACATAATAATGGGCTTCGTACCTAAGAATATATGGAAGTTGTGCGATCTTACTTTACATGTATTATATAAGTCAAAGCTGGATATAATGGATTCAGTTGTAGTAAACATATTGTGTGTCCCAATCCATGTGTATTTTGACATATATTAATAATTTTGATTATAAACTTACTTCAGTTTTAGTGAACATAAAAATTTCAAAAATAATCTCATTACTAATTTTTAGAAAAATTTCATTAATTTAGGAATTGGTAAATCCTATTAACTTGCATTGCTGGCTAATTGCTAATTATGTTAGATTTATAATTTAAATTTTAATGCAGTTATCATATGTCAAAACATTACAACACTCAGAACACATTTAAAATTGTAATAAATTGAAAAATTTCTAAACAATTTATTGATTTACATATTAAAATAAGTACAAAACTTAAAATAAGTTTTGTCAATAATTAGATAAATTTTCTTTTGAAAGCTAAAATAAATACTATAATAATGACAACATTAAGTATATGACTTATCTACTTGAAGATGTAATGTCAAAATTTAGCCAAAAAATACCATCTTGATTATAAAATTAAGAAAATATGCTAATATCCTTTAATTTTGATAAAAAATTGTTTATAGGTTTTTATTATCTTTTAATTAATACAATATTATTTCATTTTTGAAAAGATTTTATGGAAAAATGCAACAAAAATAGATTGGTAATTGACTAAATGCCTTATAAGGAGGTAGAGTCATTTTAGTTATAGTGAACAAAATATCAATCTCTAGAAGTTCATTATAATCGGAATTGATTACACTTCAACTTTGCTGGACTATTACAATTAAAGACACTTCTAGAGAAAACCAAATGACAATTACTGAGGTTGTGTTAAATTACTGTATGGACCCAACTGTTTGCTGACCTCACAGAAAAAGCCTCTACAATAATAATAAAATGCAAATGTTAATAAAATTACGTGTAAACAAACATTGTTTAAATATTTGAACAGCTTGACAGAATTTGTATTTTATCACATCCTGTCAATTTTATAGTCTAAACCAGGGATGTCCAACCTTTTGGCTTTCTTGGGCCGCATTTGAAGGAAAGAAAAATTCTTGGGTTGCACATAAAAAATATTAATTCTAACGATAGTTGTTAAACAAAAAAGTTAATAAATAATGTATTATATATGATATTCACCGTGACAAATAATCAAAAATGTCGTAACATAATAAATCATTGACTTCTTTGCGTTCAGATATTTTTAAAATCATTGAGCGGATCAAAAAGTTTTAATTGCTGACAAGAAATATTTTAGAAAATGGAAATGGGAAATGTAGATAGGTACTTAATAAAAACTTCATTAATTTCATTAAATACATAATCTCAAAAACAAATAAAAAAAGAGGAAGTTAATAATTTTATGATGGGCCGCATTCATTACCACGCTGGGCTGCAGGTTGGACAGCCCTGGTCTAAACTATCAAAGTTATCCTGATTATGCAATTTGATAAATGATATTTTTGAAATTTTTAGAAGAAAATCAACTTTTTCATAAAAACTATAAAATTCTGAAAGTTAAATATTGTAGATAAGAAAATATTGGTTAATTCTATTAAAATAAACTAAAATATCTTAATCATTCATTTTGTCTCAATTTCACTGAAATTCAGGAGAAAATTGCAAAAACGAAATGTAAATTACCCTCAGGCCATCTAAAGGGGCATAGCACTTATTACTTTATAGCACTCACTTGTTTCAAGGAAATTTCAGCCATGCATACTCTGCACAAGTGTCAGGCATTGGATGCAGAATACAATAAACCATCTGCAATCTAATTAGAGGAACAGAAAATGTATTATAGTTGTTTATGTACAAATGAAACCATTTTCATATACGTTAGGATTTTTTGATATAAAAATTTATAAAAAGTACTGCTAAAAATTGTGTAAATAAAGTAAGAACAAGCTAATAAATATGAAATATTAATAAAAAGAATAATATTTCAATGAATTTATGTAATTTAACAGTTATATAACAACTTCAACATTACATAACTTGTGATTTTTATAATTTCCGAAAATTTCAGCCAGAATTTTTTCATCCATGGCTGATTTTGTTGAAAAGACTTGTTGCTATCTAAAAATATCAACTATTTCATTGGATGACTAAAATTTCATATGAAAAAAGTGTTTTCACTGATCTATATGTAACGAAAAGTTGCAAAAAAAAATTTGTAAAAATGTATCATTGTTAGAAAGAGAATAAAAAAATGCAATATTGAAAATTTCAAAAAGATTGATGAAAATTAAGTGAGATTTCACAATTTTAATTTTTTGCTTAATTAGGCTTATTTAAAAAATAGCAGTGAAAGAGTTAAAAAGTATATTTAATTAAACCAAAAAAAAGAAACCAACTTTATACCTTGAGTTCTGTCCTCCTTTGACATTGTCTGCTGCCAGGAGATTCTAAGATGACAAATCAAGAAGCAGAAACAATGCATCCTCTGGCAGCCATCAGTTCATCACATTTTTATATAAATCATCTGTTTGTATAAGAGCAGTTTGTCTTCATCTGTTTGGTAGTTCCTCCTATCTTCATTTTCAATTATTGAATGTTTTACTATTTGTTGTATATTGGTGTTTGTGGTGCACTCAGTAATTTACTAACAATTTTATCATGTGGGAAGGACTATTCTCCAAGTTTCAGTAACAAACATATTAATTACTACTACTATTGTCATGGTTTCATCAAGTCCCTATCCACATACCAGACAGCTAGAATAACTGACTTTTTAATATCTGCACTCATGTTGAACTTTTAATCAATAGAAAGTCAGGTTTGGATATCCTAGTCTCAAATGTTACAGCACAAGAATTTTTCATAATTTACATCCTTGGAGTTTAAGGTACATTAATGATTTTTCTAAATTTGGAAAAGTTGAATCCCAGACTAATGAAAATCATACAGACAAATCTTCATAATAAATCTACAGCAGATAAACAATGAAGTATACATTTTTTTTTAAATGTCAACATAATTACTGGCATATTATGTCAATTCTATATACAAAAAATTATATTCAAGTCTATCATATGATTACAAAAATTATGCAGCACATCATATCCCAAAAATTATGAATTTAGTTTTGCATGCTTTGTTAGGAAGGTTCTAACACATACTTCTGTTGAAATTCAGGACAAGCATATTATTCAAGGACTGAGAACATAATTACAATCACAGTGATTTGTTACTAAGATCTATATAAAAGAGGAAGCAAATGGCCTGCACAAGCAATGGGGAATGAGTGCTG
Organism: Olivierus martensii; assembly: GCA_000484575.1. NCBI lineage: Eukaryota > Metazoa > Arthropoda > Arachnida > Scorpiones > Buthidae > Olivierus > Olivierus martensii. The sequence continues at coordinate 5,867 of AYEL01077108.1, forward strand.
TGACTATGCTATGCATTAAAAGTAAAGCAAGAAAAAAATGAATATGTCCGAAAACGTTATATGCTAATAAACGCTTATTACCTTGCTTATAGTGCTTTTATAATTTGAGTTATATATAGTAGCAAGTGGTAATATATTGTCTTTATAAAGCAAGAAAAATTACCAAAGTTCACAAAACAAAAAAAATCATGATCAAATAATAACAGTATCTTCCAATTATTAAAAAATAACTTGGCCGTTAGCCTAATATAAAGTCAGATCTACCAAAATCTTAATACTAATGATTCAAGGGAGTTACAGATTTAGGTCAGCAGAGATTAGTGTTTCCCCAATGTGTTTGTTGTTTCACAAATCAGTCTGGCTACTTTGTGATTATTGAAAATTTTAATAAAAATCAAGAGGATTTATATCATAATGAAACAAATGATTTTTATATTTTAAATAATTACAAATTTATGAAATAAAGTGATAACTGCTGTTTGTGTGATACAGTAACAGCAAAACAAATTCAGCAATATTAAATAAGATTTTTAAAGATATTTAAATAATCATTTTTTATTTGGAAAGTACTATATGATAAATATTTGTTAAATGCAGATTAAAATTTTAGAGATTCCATGAATTTCATAACATGTTTATTATTCATAAAAAAAGGTCACTTTTTTGATATTAGAGGTGAAACTTGCATTAAATTGTAATATCAAATGATTTAATTATTAAAACAAATACAAAAATATAAAATCAATAATTATTATTTAATCCCATGCACTCCAAAACCTGGCATATGCCAGAGATTTGCCATATTTTCGTTCTTGTAGAATTCAATATTTATTTCATTCTCATATCTTGTAATGCCAGATAACTCCTGGCACTGCAAGACAATTTAAGAACCTGTAATTATTTTCCTCTTATCAAAAAAAAAATTTATATTAACAATTTGTATTTTTTTAAGATTTGAAATACACTGCCCATATTTAAACAAATATGGAGCAGTGTATTTGTTTTATTCAATAAATTTGTGCTCATTTTCAATATTTATATATTTTTTTGTGACAATAATTATGAAGTTGCGTTATATTAGCTATTTTAAAAAAAAAATATCTAATATAATGCAACTTTAATGACCAAGTGCACCACAATTTAATCCAGCATTTGCTCTTTTCAATCTTACCATCAAAGCAGCCCTCCTTCTCAAACATGCTTTCTAAGTATACAAACTCATTCACTTGTTCCAGATTCACCCCCATTCAGTTCAATCTCACATCTTGTGCATTCTTCAACTCTCTCATACATGAGTATACTTTCATAATCTCTGCATTTATTCTCATCTGTTTCGTCTGACATGTTCATTCAATTGTGCAACAAGTATCCTGAAACCCTGTTCACTCTCAGAGAGAACAGTGTTATAAGCATACAGCACACACTCTTAAGCCTGGAACACACAGACACTTTTCTGCACAGAATTGAAGAAAGAGCAGCAAAAAACAAAGAAATTTATGCGTATCTAAGCAGAAACAGGGCAGAAAATTGACATTAGCACAGCTCAACTTTTTCATTCTGCTCGAGGTTTCTGCCTAACTACAACCAATCGTAGCATTGTTTACATATGATGTCATAAACGTTTAAAACATGGCAGAATGTAAGCGATCATTGCCTGCTGTAAATACTGAGATATTTATCAAAGACATAAGAAAATATTCCTGTCTTTATGACAAAAAGAATAAAAATTACAAGGATATAGTTTTAAAACAGTATATGGAAAGCCATAGGCATACGGCATAATACAACAGGTAATAAATATTCTGAAAAGAACATCCAATCACATTTGCCTGACGCAGAGAAATTATATTATATTCATAAAATAATAATAGAATGTAATGGAAATATAATACAAATAATAATTTCCTTTTAAAATGAAATTATTTTTAGAATATATTTTATAAATTATCAGTTTGCTAAACATAAGAAAAACCACAAGGTGCCGCTTTCGTTTCTTAACTGTAGTGCATTCCACCGCCATTTTACATCCTCTGCCGATCGATAATCACGGATAACTTTGTGAAAAGTAAACCATAATACATATTTCTTTTTATAATTTATAAATACAAAATTATGAAAAAGAAATATAGTATTATAGTTTACTTTTCACAAAGTTATCCTTGATTATCGATCGGCAGAGGATGTAAAATGGCAGCAGATGCACTCTAACTCACTTAACTGCATTTGTGTGTGTCACCTGCTATATTTTGCAGAAAACAGAACCAAACAGAACAAAAACCTCCAAAACAAAACAAAAACCTCCAAAACAAAAGCAGAACACAAAGCCCTATATTTTTATTTTTTTTTTGTAGTAACAGCTGAGGAAGACACCAACTGCATTGAAAAAGTTTCTGAATAAAGTTTTTGACTGCTATAGGGTTTTGCATTTTACTTTTAAATAAATATTATTTACAATAATTTTATGTATGTTAAATGAAAAAATTGGTTATTACATTATTAATTTATATTAATCTATACAATACTTACTTCTTTCACAGCATATTCATAATCTAAATGAGATCCTGGTGTTGATGTTAATAATAAACCTTGAGGATTTACAATATCCAGGTTAACCGTAGTTGTATCAACCTGATTAAAAAATACACACCATAGTATTTTGGGCTTTCTGTAGTTTTGGCAATTATATTCAGAATTTGATTCTGTAAAAATAAAAGTTAAATGTAATAATTATTTTAATAAATTTTATAAAATTTAAAAATAATAATAAAATACTGACCTCCATCTTCATTATTAACAGTATTAAATAATAAATCTAATGCAGGATATAAATCTTCTTTTGCTGTTTCTGCTACAGACTGGCATGTTAAATGCACAATATCTGAAAAAAAATAAAAAAAACTGTAATCGGAAATATTTTAAAAAATAGAAATAGCATCATTGTATACTGCCCAAATACAGCTACTAAAATCACACATTTCGTTAAGATTAAAGACTATATATTTTAAAATTTTCATATTAATTATATATGCTTTATTTTGTAAATATGATATTGTATATCATTATAAACGCATATAGCAATCAAACAATAGTGAATATTATTAAAGTAATCTCTAAGAAAGACACCTTGTAACAGATGTCTTCTTCAATGAATACTTTGATATTATTCACTATCAACCAATAATCTAATATTCAGTTAAATATTCTATGAACATTGTTTATTTGATATATATATTATTTATATTCCTTGAGAATTAATAAGAGAAGCAAATAGCTCATCTCATTGAATACTGTCTCTAGGAATTAAATTATTAACTAGAAGTAAACTAGAGTTAATATTGATCTTTTTAAATAGATGCCATGTTAAAAAAAATGGTAAAGACAACTAACTAATTTTAATTAATAACAAGTAATGTAATAATACCTTAATTTTTAAATAAAAAGAAGAATAAGAAATTAATTTTAAAAAGATATAATAAATTGATAATATAAACTCTGCTAAATTACATACAATAAATTAATAAAACACTAGAAGCAGTAAAGTTCAAAGAAAAATTATAGAATTTAATCAAGAAACATTTTTAATCCTATAATAATATAATTGATAGCATGTTAAATAAACTGGTGAATTGAGGAAATAATGTGCATGATATAAAATTAAATAATTTTCTTACAGTATTTAACAAAACATTATATTATTAATCAAAAATGAATATTGTAAAAGTAATTCACTGAAGAGGAATTTTGTCAGAAGAAATCAAAATATGATATGCCACACGCATTAATAATAGTATACAATGTTTAACATATAAATTTAAATTACAAAAATAATATATATTAAATGCAAATTTTAAAGTTAGAGATCTTTTATCCTGAACAAATAAAACTTTCACAATAAAAAGCAACTTGCTGATACTATTTAACATTCCTTATAATAGATATATTTAAAGCACAAGTGTTTCTTGAATTATGATCAATAGAGTGAAGAATTTTTGTATTATACAAACATGTTATTTTATTTTCTATTTTAGAAAATTTTAAAAACTACTAAATTAAAAAAAAATTTTAAAATTTTTTTTTAATTTTATAAATTATGAACAGTAATATAGTAAAAATGTCTAGCAATAAATTTAATATAAAACTATATAGTTATTTAATATCTGACCATGGCAAAATTTTCACCAAAATCCTTACATTATAATTGGACATTTCTACTCAAATCTTTGAAATAAGAAATTTCTAACTGGTTCAATTAATAGCATATATAACACAATACAATATAGAATATATTCAATATCTTTAAAGTCAATATAAAAATTTATTTTGAGTTATAAACAAAACTTACAAATGAACTTACAATTCTTCAGATTACAAATATTTGTAATCTGAAGAAATTTATTTATTAGCATGTATAATAAGTAAAATGCATATAAATATTAAAATTTATTTACATGTTTGATCTGGACAAACCATGGCACCAGGCCCAAGTTCTAAAACAGTTATGGTGCTATTTACACCATTTTTGGTTGGAATTCGAAGCAAAGTTATCTAAAATAAAAATATAAATGAAATTAACAAAATATATATTAAAACATAAATTAGTAATTTCATTTTAATAGATTAAATTATTTAAAATTAGTCATGCCAAGAAAAAAATTAACATATTATGTATACCTGTTCACGTTCCATTGGTAATATTGAAGAATCTGTGATGAATATTCCTCGGGATATTCTGTAATAATTTTCAAACTTAAAATATAATTAATTTGATTAATGTTTTTTAAAATTACAAAAAATATTTATTTTAAAACATATATACCTTCCTGGATTAATAGATGTTGATAATATTGATTGCGATAAACTGAAAATAAAAATTAAATAATGTATAATATCAAATTATTATTTTAATAGCAAATTTCAAAAAGATATATTCTTTATAATCTTTAAGAACTGTTAATATAGTATCAACATTTCTTAAGAAAAATTTTAATTAATTAATTAATTAATTTCAAAATTTAAATCATCATCAATTAATATTAAAATAAAATTGAATTTGCCACAGATATAAGTTTTTTTAATTATATTTAAAAATAATTCAAATTTAAAATTAATATTTCATTTTAGCTATTTTATTCAATATATTTATATAGCTTAAAATAATTATAATTTTTTAAAAGCATATTCTTAAATAAATTTTCTCTGGGTTTTTGATATTAAAATTCCAGAGAACTATTTCAACAAACAAAGAATAATGTTTCTACATTTAAAATTTATAAAACATTTCTCATTAAATTATATTTTTCTAGAAGAACTAGCATTATTATATGCCATAATACAAAAATAATCAGTAAATACCATGTATTTTGAACTATAGTAAATGGTAATCCAAAAAATATCTGATTATGTCTTAGGATTAGCAAAAAAGATAATAGATTGATTGCTTTCAGATTGCCAGTGGAAACTGATATCAGAAGTCTATACTTGTAAGTGGATACATAAGATGCATATTAAAAATAGAAGACCAGCTTTTCCTTTGCAAATGTCCAGAAATGAAGATTCTAAATTTGTTAGCTTCAGTGTTTTGAAAAAAATAATACATTGTCTAGAGAAGAAATTTTCTTTAACAATAATTATTTCAATAAAATCATAAAAATCTTTAATTAAAACCATCTTAATAACCGAGAAAATTTATCTATACATAAGCAATTTTCACTGCACATTTAATGATACTAACAAGTTTAATTCTTTTAATTTATTTCCTTTTAAGTTTTTTTAACTTGTTCTGCTATATATTTCCAATCATAATTTTTATTTTCTATACATTATAATTTGATATGGTAAAAAATTAAAAATTAAGATTTTTTCATCACTGTTGTAATTTTCATAATTACCATTTAATTTGCAATTTATTACCTTTTTTTTAATATGGTAAAAGACATGATTCTATGAGTGTTTCTGAGCCCATTTCAGATATTGATATCAAAGTATTAAACCACAGTATGGAAGATTACAGTAAATATTATCATTTATTAAATAATCTGGAATAGTCAAAAAAATTCTTTTCAATGTATCAAAATGATTTGAAAAATATAAAAAATGAAAATCTGAACCATTACACAATAATTTATTTCGTTATAGCATTAGGAAGAGTGTCTACCAATATCTTAAACCAGTAAGAACTAAATATCTATTTTAAATAAAATTGTCAATATTGAATATATGCACTGACAAATATGCACTACTATACTTTTACTGTTTGTGGTCTGATCTAATAAAAATAGCATTTTTTGATATCAGTAGACATTGGTAATCATAAAGCAGGAATTTATTTTCTTTGTATAAAATGCCTAAACTATTTAAAATGAAAATTTAATTAATTAATTATAAAATTTACTAATTTTGTTTTAATAAGAAATAATTCATTATTTTTTATTCAAATAAAATAGTAATATTTATTTTAATCTACCTGTTAAACTGATCTTGACTAGATAAAATATAACTTGACTCCATTACTATCCATCTAAAATTGAAATTATTTTAATATAATTATAAAAAATAAATATATTTTCATAATTCCAATTGAATTATTTAAAAGTACTCACGAACAATTTATTCTTTGTCCATTTGAAATTAATCCTTTAAAAGAACCATCAGAATGTAAAATCAAAGCTTCTGCTGTTCGTTTCAAATGATAAATTCCTCCAAATACTGCACATAATCTGAAAGTTTATAAAGTTTGTCTAGTATCTTAAAAACTACAGTATTTAGTAAAGTTCATTATTTACTAAGATTAATTTTATTATCAATGAAGAGAAGGTTTTTACTGTTCGCATAACAGTAAAATATTATATAGTACATGATGTTTAATTTTTACAAATTAATAACAATTAATTAATTTTAAAAACTAATAGTTTTACATTAAAAAGAAAATTACTGCTATCAAATTGCAATTTATATCTTACATATCTGTAAATGTTTTACTTTCCATTAAATTCTAGACTAATATTCAATAAAATGACAACATATGAAACTATTTCATATGTTTAACCTTCATTTTAATACAATAATTCAATAATACTTCATATAACAATAATTCATATGTTCTTCTTTATATGTTCAATAAGTCATAAACATCTAAAATGTAGTGAAAACAAAAATTAATCTGGCATTTTTTGATCATTTTTTTAATGTTTTTAAATAAGTCTCAAGCATTACATATAAAATTTATATCTGCTCTCATTTAGAAAAATCAAATGTGAAAATAATCATATATGTATCCAAAAATATATCTATAATTCTTAAGAATTTTTGAACAGCAAATGAATATTTAATATTCAAAAATTCTTAATTTAGATTTTAATTTTTGCCAAGTTAATTACTAATGTATTTTCAAACAAATATCTCAACATGCCATAAGGCAAAAAAAGAATAATTAGCCCTGTAAGGTTAATCAAAAATGAGTGATAAAAGGATGTGTATGTGGATACTGAATAATGATTCATATCAATGCCTCCATTTTAATAATCATACCATTTAAATTTTAAATAAAATAGATTTTACAAACATTCACACCAAATCTATATTTTACAAGTTATATATATTATAAAAATCGTTGTCATTTGGTAAATTAAAAGTCTGTTTTACAAATTAAGTTATTACTATTATAATTATTATTATTTATTTAATTTTAATAATATAGATATGTCAAACTTATTTATCTATTTTATAAAAATATAAATAAAAAATTATTAACCTGCAAAAGCATTGTGGAAGTTCTGCACTGCCATATAAAGACCATAGAAAAGGACTATTCCCATAACGTCCTAAAGATTCCAAAAACGTTTGTGTTGCTTTCAAACCCTAAAAAAATATTATTGTCAGAAAATTTTAAATTCTCAAAAATACAGATATCTATTGAAAAACAATTACTATTAACAAATATACATTATATTAAATTATTAAGATTGCAATATAAAGTAAAAAATTTAAATTCTCAAAAATAGAGATAAATACAGATAAATACAGATATCTATTGAAAAACAATTACCGTATTTGCCGGCGTATAAGACGCACCTTTTTTCTTTGAAAATAGGTCTGAAAAACGGGGTGCGTCTTATACGCCGATACTCAGTTTTTGATTACATTCATTTCTGGAAATTTCCTCTATTCGGAGTTATGCGATTTCTTTCTTGTTTCCTTGCGGAGTGTGGGAATATTAGTTACGTAGAGTTCAATGAATGCGCATGCGCTTTCATCGACGATCACAGCTGGGCCTAGCATTTCTCAAGTTTGTGAATGGGTCAAAGCTTCATGGGATGCTGTGAAAACAGAGACAGTGGTTAAATCATTTAAGAAATGTGGCATTAGTAATGCAATGGATGGTACAGAGGACAATTTGTTGTATGAGGACTCAGATGCTGATTTAGAAGAGGTTTCAAGTGACTCTTCATTTAACTCTGGAGATGAGTGTCTGGGTCTTGATGAAGAAGATTAAAAGGTGTTCTTTCCCAGATAGATTGGGTATTTGCAGAAAGTATTTGCTGTTTGTATTACTTTATATTTAAAATACTGTAAATTCATTATAATGATCAGTAATAAAGTTTTATCCTTCAAAAATGTGTATAAAAAAGAGGGTGCGTCTTATGCGCCGGTGCGTCTTATACGCCGGCAAATACGGTACTATTAACAAATATACATTATATTAAATTATTAAGATTGCAATATAAAGTAAAAAATATAAAAATTTAAATAAAATACTTTCTTTCAATATGAATAAGCAAAAAAAAATACAGGAACTCCCAGAGTTATATAAATTTGATTTATGTAAATTTTCATATAAGAATTTTGATATGAAAAATACTTTTTAAATCATTATAAAATAATATATAAAAAAGAATTATAACTTTATGTAATAATATTGTAGCAATAGTTAAAATAATTGTTAAATAGTTAATATTACTATCAACAATAAAATTAATATATGCTGTATAATGTTAATGAATTATATTAAGATTGCTACTACAAACTTTCTGTCTAGCAATAAAATATATATACATATACATATAAATATAATATTTTTTTAAGTATTATTATAATAATTATGTTATTATTTTATGTAAGTTTAATTTAGGTAATAAACCAGAAACACAAATTTTATATAAATTGGGGAGCTCTTGTATTGGAAAAAAATCTATCAATGATTATTGAATGTAATTATATATTTATAAGCAGTAACCTGCAGAGTAGGAGTTGATTCATCAACCATTGCTATGGCGTAAAGAATATAATGCTCTACTTGTGGAGTTAATTTTTGAGACTTCAAGAAATCAATAAAAGGACGTCCTTCGTATCCTAAATAACAATAAAAATTAATTTAGTTTAATTTGCAAAAAAAAATTTTAATACAGGCATAACTCTCTTTACAGTGCTTTGCTAATATAGCATTTTTCAATTTTGAAAAACTGGAAGTATGAGAATTGGAACTGAATCTGGATCTCAAAAGTAGCAAGTGAATGCTTTATCATGCAATCATCTGGTTGAGTTTTTTAGGTCTAGTGCTATTATGCACTTAATATAAATATGCATTTTTGGATTTTATATACACTAGCAAATGAAAAAAAGCTGTGATTTGTTTTACAGCAATGATCTGAAACATATCACTGTATTAGCAAGGTATGCCTGTATATATATCCAAAATATATAATATATATATATCAATATTGTAAAGGCAACATGTAAAGGCAATGAAAATATGCCTTTACATGTTTTCATTGCCTTTGCATCAGTTTGTGTGCCAAGACCAAGCAAATGATGATAAATCTTATAAAAACTTTCTACTTTATTTTTAAATGTCTCTATATATTTCATAATTTTTTCAATCCAAAATTTTTTGATTTATACACAAATATATAAAGTATATAGAATGCAATAAGAAATGGTATTCTGAAGCTTGTTTTGTTTTATATCATATACTCACTAAGTTTCAAATGTTATTATATATATTGATAGTATTTAAAGCTTTTCATCCTTATAATAGTAAATATATTTTTCCTATTATACAATTATACAAAATTTTATATAGAATGCAATAAGAAATGGTATTCTGAAGCTTGTTTTGCTTTATATCATATACTCACTAAGTTTCAAATGTTATTACAGTGAAACCCCGCTCGTGCGTTCTCGTATCGTACGACTTTCCCGCTTTAAACGTCTATTTTCGGAAGTCCGAGCATTTTCCTATACATGCAATGTAAAACTTTCCCTCTTCCTACGTTTTAATTATATAACTTTTTTATTATGACGTCATCAGAGTTTCCGGTTTCGTGCATTTTCCCGGCTCGTTCGACTTTTCGGGCCGGTCCCCGAAAAGTTTCAAAATCAGGGTTTCACTGTATATATATTGATAGTATTTAAAGCTTTTCATCCTTATAATAGTAAATATATTTTTCCTATCATTTACATTGATCAGGTAATATGCATTTTATTATTTATATAATACATATGCATAATATAAAAGTGAAAAAATTAATTTAGTATAAAAAAAATCAATAAAATCATTATAAATTTAAAAATTGCTTTAAAAGTTATAGTTTTACAGAGAAAATCTTATCTGATACCTCTATATTCTTCTGGATGTTTATGATATTCTAAACAAAATGTAAGAAATTTCATCAACATTCTTTTTTCTACAACTGTTACATTTTTAGTACTAAAAACATCAGCTCTAGAGCAGGGTACCTATAAATAAATTCTCTCATAAATTATTAAAATTCAGAATCATAAGTGACATAAATAATATAACTCACAGGTTTGAGTATACCATCCAATAATGTAAGAATTCTTGACACACTTTTAAATTCTCCATAACGAGCTATATTTGAAGATATTAATAATTCAACTAAAGATCCTCTGGAAAATAGCACCTATAATTTTATATTCATTATTAACATAGAAAATATTAACACCAAAACAATTTTATATTATACTTATTACTATAGATATGAAAGATTATATACATAAGAATTTAAGAATATATTCTTTATATATATTATAAATATCTGTATGCCAAAGGTAAAGGGCACAATGTCACAAAAGTGAAATTTTACAGGCGAGCAGCATAAAGTTTTTTGTTTTTCTTTATTTCCAGTTTGTTTGTTAATGAATATTTTTCAATAAACCCTTTATTCATTCATTGGACTATTAACTTTTAAATATCATAAAGTTTTTGTTTTTCTTTATTTCCAGTTTGTTCGTTAATGAATATTTTTCAATAAACCCTTTATTCATTCATTGGACTATTAACTTTTAAATTATAATACTGTAATTTTTAAAATTTATTACTTTTTAAATTTAAAATATGTTAAAAAAGTTTGTTGACATAGTGCTGTTTATGTTTGAATATCTTTCTTATTTATTGAAATAGGATTTAGTATCCTATACCTCTGTGTAGTGTAATGAAAGTACATAAAACTAATAGCATTAGTCTAATATTGAAAAAATGGACATAGTGCCCTTTACCACTGGCATACAGATATATAAATAATAAATATATAATCTTAATATATTTATAAACACACAAATATTTATATTATTAAATTTTCTTAATAATAATACTTACTTTTGGTGACAGATCCAAATTAAATTTTCTATATTGATTCCTAAGACTTGAAAGTGTCCATTTTTTAATTTTATGTTTTGAAATTTGAATATTTTCTTTATTAGAACTTCCTTCTTCAGAGGAATTTTTTATTTCATTTTCAATCTGATTTTCTTCTGTAGCATTTTCCTCATTATTTATATTTGCAGAATCAGTTTGATTATTTTCTTCCTGATTTTCTGAAATTTCAGAGGAATGTTGCACATGATCATTAATAATTTCTGGTTCAGATGTGACTTCATTAGGAACTACAGCTGCAACATTTGAATTATTTGAGGTCTGTTCATTTTTAAAGTTATCATTACAATCTGTATTTGATGTATGGGCATTTTCTTGTTCTACTGCATCCTCTTCTTCATTATCTCTATAAAATCAATACAGTTTTTTAATACAATTCAAAATCTGATTTTCCAAATATTGATGATCCAGCAACCCTTTAATCCAGACAAAACTATGAAGGGCAATTGAAATTCCCATGACTACCCACTATTTGACACAACCAAAAAGAAAACTGATCTCTAAAGAAAATATAAAGTGATTTTGTCTTAATTGTTTATAAACTTACAAAATATATGAAATGCTATCTACAAAATTTAGATGTGCTATTTACAAAATTCATAAAGGTTCCACATTCACTTCTTTATTACTTCTTAAATTCTTTGCAATCAAAATTAGAATTAAATTAAAAATCCAAATTTTTCAATAATATATATTCCTATTTCAATACAACTTAAAACTGCTTTCAACTTATCTATTAAATATTATAAATAACAGCACTATACGCAGTTAGACATTTTAGTAGTAAATAAATTTCTAATACGTCTAACTGCGTATAGTGCTGTTATTTATAATATTTAATATGTATTCCATTATATATATATAATAATCCTTTATTCTTACAATATTTGTTTTTATTATAGCATTAAACATAGAAATAATTACATATTTGATCCTAAATTACTTCAAACAAATTCCTGTTAGCATGTACAATTCTACAAATTTTCTAAATAATTACTGTATTTAGTTATGAAATATTCTTACATAATTTTCCTTTAAACATTTATAAAAGAAAAGTAAGAAAAAAATTTGTTAAATCTCATTCTTAATTTTTAGAAAATATATATCTACGAACAAATATCAAAGAAATATTTTAAAAAAATTTCTCAATATATTAAATCTCCAAAGAAGTATTAATCAAATAGTGGTTTAAAAACAGAAAAGTAAAACAAAATATACTCTAATTGAAACTGGAGGCACTGTAGTCTTGATTTAAAAATAATTATTAAAATTATAGTTAAATTATAAATTATGATGCTACAGGTTAATTTGGTTTGTAAAACAAAAACCAACATATACAAATAAAGATTTTTCAGCAATGGACAGAATGGAAATGCAACCAGTTCACCTTCTTTGCCTGAGGCATAGATCATTGTGCCAACTCTATATTTCATTACTTTATTTCTATTTTTAGATAATAATGCAAATGTCTATACTAAAAGTAATAAAAAAAAATAACTATTATATAAACAACAGCAATTTTTCTGTGTATAAACTGTGAACTATAAATGGGAAAATATGATATTTTTCATAATGTAATTTGTTTAAAAAAGGAACAAAATTATTATTATAAATACCAAATAGTTTAAAATTGTATCTTAAAATATCTATATGTGATAAAATTGTTTGAAATTGAAACTGTTTAGTAGGAAATGCATTATAAATCCAGACAACATTTAGTTGTGTTAGAAATATAAACAAGATGGTGGACTTCTGATAGAGAACACTGTCATATAAATTGCTTTTATTTTAGAGTTCAAGCATATGCCAACTCTAATAAACACTAAAAAAAATAATAATCGTTAGATAAAAAATATTTAAAACTTTGTCTGCTAGGGGAGGTTTGGCTGTATTGTTTGTTTAATTTCATATGCCAACTTTTATTTTTTATCTTTTTATTTTCTTATAGGCAACTTATTAAAACTTTTCATACTATTTTATATTGCAGGTTAATAAAAATTGAAAAAAAAGAGAGAGAAAATTAAAGGAGATCTAATACACAAATAAATAAATATATGTACAAAATCATTTCTAAGCATATTCGTTTTTAATTCCTTGTGTATAATGAATAAAGTTGATAACTAGTAATTCTATCCAATTCTGTGACATTCATCATAACCAAATTCTAATGCATTCAATTAAGTTTCTACTAATCCATAATGTTTTAAAGACATGGGAAGGATATAATTTGTGGGTCAGAGGTATATTGATGAATTATTATTACATAACCTCTGTTGGTCTGGCAAAATAGCTAATCTGTAACCAAGGGTGCTGGAAAATTGCTGGTCAGCTTGTAATTTATATAATCATAACAATATATACAAGAAGATGGTACCCTAATCAGAAATAATAAATGAAAATGAAAAACATACATTAAATTTGTGAAAAAAATATTAAAATGTTGTTATTCTGTTCTTTTTTTTGCTCAAAATGGCAACTTCTTATTTTTAAATTGATATCTGATAAGCATATCATCTTCAGATATATTCTGTTTAAAAATTAATAATAAATACATACTTTATAAAACTCAATTCATATATATTTGATACATTAGACACTGATTTTTTAAGATATATATATGTTTCCTCTTGAAGTAAATTTTCTTGCCTTTCTTCAGTTAATGTTTGATCCAAATTTATTTCCTATTCAAAGAGAAAAACAAATTTGTATATAAATTTTATTAAATAATTTCTACCGAATAAAAGTTTAAAAAAAAAACAAACAATAAAAATACATAATTTTTTAAATAAAATAATTTATTTCAAACAAGATTAAAATTATTATTTCTTGATTTTTGTATCTCTTACTATTGATATATTTTTATTTTAATCATAAACTATACAAACTGATATGCTCATGAAATTTTTGCTGCTTGATCTTTCAAAATGGCAACATCTCAAGAATTTGTTCATATGCATTTTCATATTATTTTCTTTAGAAATTTAGTCAAACTAATTGGTTCAGTATTAAAATATTTTGTAAATATTTTATTTTCAACACTAAGCATTTTTAGTATTATAGTGCAATTGATAGTCTAAAACTTTATTAACATAAATCATTAAACATTTAATTCTGCTACTAAAAACTGATTTATTATCAAGGGTATTATTTATGAAAATAATTAATTTTTATGTTCTATGAATACACTATGCATGACAAATAAATTATTTAAATTATGGGGAGTTGAGGATGGCTCTATTTGATAAATGAGCTTAACAGTCTTTTCAGGAGAGTGTAACAGGCGAGGTAATAAACAGTCAATCCAACACTAAAATTACTTTAAATTAATCAGTGCTATTTTTCATCCTAATAATTTAAGGCATGCAATTAAATTTTATTTTTTCTTAAAATTTCAAGAGAAATCACTGCAATACTTTTGCATCTAATAGTCTTAACTCTTGAAATCTTGTGCCAAGATTATCTACAATTTATTTCCCAATTTTTCAATTGTTATATGGATATGTTAATAAAAAAAAATTCTATTATGCATCAATTTATACAATATTTGATCTGTAGTATATATAGGGTAAAGAAAAACTTCATCATAAAATTTTGTGTACTGATAGGGGGTCTCAAAACAAGTCGAAAATGTCTAACGAACATATGGTCTAAATGGCACTGTTTTCAAGTTATAACCTTTTAAAGCTAGCCAATCATTATCGAGTGCAGAAAGCGTCACGACGCGTCGCATTGTGTTGCTATCGAAGGCAAGCGACATAATGCAATGCATCTTGGCCATGTGATGCCAAGACACATTGCGCACACAAGTTTTTCTTTACCCTGTATTACTTCACCAATCATATTTATAGATTTTTTTTTAATTTGTAAGTATTGAAGAATTTAGTAGAAAAACTTTATAACTATTAACTACTGTTATTATATTCAAGCAAATATCTAAAATAATTTTAGATCTAGTAAATTAAAATATAACAATTAAAATTACTCATTTCAGTCTAACTCTAAAAAAAAAAAAAACAAATTATATAATTTTAATATACCTACCTTATAATTCTGAATCCAATTTTGCATTTGATCATAATTAAAACTTGCCCAATCACCTCCATAATAATCATTTCTGAAAGAAAATATTAAATTTTAACTAATATAATAATTTAATCCCTAACTCTTCCTAAATTGTAGTCATATAACCAACAACAGACTATACTAAATTTTTAAGTCAATAATCTTTTTCATTCATTATCAATTCTCCAAATTTCAACATATTTCATATATAAATTTTCCTTTAAATTAAGCTTCTTCAAAACATTGTAATGAATGGATCTCTTATATCTTTATAATAGATTTAGAAATAATTGACAAAAATCTGTTGATTCTGAATATTTCATGCATGATGGAAAGATATGAATTTAACAGACTTATTGATATTACCATTTATTTACATTCACTACAATATTAATTATATTTGTATATCATGTGTAAAAAATAGTCAAAAAGTTGTCAAATTAATACAGTATTGAATAATACTG
Organism: Olivierus martensii; assembly: GCA_000484575.1. Classification (NCBI taxonomy): domain Eukaryota; kingdom Metazoa; phylum Arthropoda; class Arachnida; order Scorpiones; family Buthidae; genus Olivierus; species Olivierus martensii. Next base: position 22,064 of record AYEL01077108.1, read on the forward strand.
TATTAATTTGACAACTTTTTGACTATTTTTTATATAATTCAAAAATACTAGACAACTGTCATTATACAACTTTTTGACTATTTTTGACAACTTTTTGACTATTTTTTATATAATTCAAAAATACTAGACAACTGTCATTATTTGACCCTCATTCTCTATTAGTCTATTTGTAAGAGATTCTATAATAATAGTTTCAAACTCATTCTTTTCAAAGGCCACTTCAGACATCTTTCAACCATTTCCCATGTAGTAAAGCAATCATTTACCACCTTAGGAATATGGGTTCAATTCCAGTTTATTTTATAAATTTGAGGACCAAAAATTAAATCTAGACAATTATACCATCTTGAAGGATTCCATATTCCATTGTCTATTATTATTATTATTATTATTATTGACTCATGATGGAGTCATCAAAACATAATCCCATTGTAAATCAAGGACCACCTGTATTTCATAAACATTTCTGACTCATGATAAAGTCATCAAAACATAATCCCATTGTAAATCAAGGACCACCTGTATTTCATAAACATTTCTGGTCAAATTCAATTATATTCAATAAATCTGTTCTGATGAGTGGAAAAACTACATTAGCATAATATTTGTTTATTTTTAACCCTACTTTTTTAATAATGAAAATAATGTCAAAAATAAAATCATAAATGCAATAAGTCATCATGGCTTATGATCAATAAAATGACATGGTATATAATGATTTTATGGTAGATAAATTTTTAGTTATCTAAAATAAAAAAAAAACATTATAAATACACAAGCATTTTCAATCTCATTACATCAAAACTGTCATCAAGTGAATGTATGGATGTAAATGAGGAACAGATTTGAAAAAAATCCTTGTTCCTGCTCATTCATTCACTTGATGACCCCAATGTAATGAGGAAGAAAAATGCTTGTGTATTTACAATAGGTTTTTGTATTTTATATAGTTAAAAGTTTAGTTTCCATAGTATTATAGTAAACTGTATCATTTTATTGAATACAAGACTAAATAATTATGATAATATCCATCTGTATATTTTTTTAATAAAATTTGAACAAATTGGTATATTTTTTTTAATATAATCACAAATGCAAAGTTCTGTAAAACATTTTTAATTTGGAAGAATTAAAATTACTTTGCAAAAAAATCTTTGTATTTATATTTAATTTCTTGTATAAGTTAGAATTTAAGAAAAATCTTAACATTGAAATAAATAAATTAAGTCATGTCACTGAAAAAGAATTAAAAATACTTTGCAAAAAAATCTTTGTATTTATATTTAATTTCTTGTGTAAGTTAGAATTTAAGAAAAATCTTAACATTGAAATAAATAAATTAAGTCATGTCACTGAATATGATTTCATTGCCAAATCTTAATTTTATATAATGTTTTCATTCAAAAGTGTATTATAAGCAGACAGGAATAGGTCCCCTAATTTTATGATAAATATTCTTACTAATAAAAATTATTTAAAATTTTTACCTGTCTAAATGAAGTACTGTTTTTCCTATTCTTGCTGCAGCTGCAGCTACAATACATTCTGGCATTCCTATTAAAAGAAAAAATATACCTTTTAATGTATCTTAAATTACTAGTTTAAACAAAATTATGAAGATATAAATATTTAAAATGTTTCAAATTGGCATATAGTCAGAAATTCTTTTAAAAATGGTAGCCTACATAATAATTTCTATTTCCTGCATTCTTATTTACAAACTGATTTATTGTAATTATTTTTTTAAAATTAGAAGAAAATAATCACAAAAACAGAAGGAAAATATTTTTTTTTTTAGTATTTTGGCAAATGCTTTTACAAAATACAATTATTTTAAAGCTCAATAACTAATCTAGTCTATCATTCTCTTCCTAGTAGAAATTCATTTGCTGCTATATATATATATATATATCTGCTATTCAACAATTTAAAAATCCTTCTGCTACTCAGCAATTATTTCTGATCACCTTTAATTAAAATGAATAATGTCATTCTAGTCTATACATGTTTTCTCACATGTTACCATAAACTGCCACCCTCCTTTACCGCCAGAGAGGATCTTCAAACCGATGGTGTCGGCTTAAAGAGGTTTGACTGTGTGTGTGTGTGTGTGTGTGTGTGTGTGTGTGTGTGTGTGTGTGGTTCTTATTAATGTGTAGAGACATAATTGTCATCAATATGTCTTTGGAATAGTATAGAATATGTATTTTTTCAGTTGATATCCAACCGGTAAGAATATTGTATATACACAGTAGTTTAATTGTCAATTGTTTTTGCATACAGTCAATGCACATAACAGAAGCTTAGATTCTCCTACCCTACACATTGTAGGGTGAGAATATTGGCAGAGACCTGTTGCGTATCACAATTGAAAATTACATTTGGATAAGCGACATTTCAGTTAATCAACATTCGGATAATCAATGCTCTATGGTATTTTATTTTTACTGATTATAACAAACAGTGATAAAGTAATTTTTTTCTGTTAACTATCACTAAACACCTGTAATAATAGAAGAACTACGCAATACAGTGCTTCTTTGTTACAATTGATTTAAATGCTTCAGAGTTTCACATTTTTTAGATGGCCTTAAAATTCATTTAGAAAAATTCTACAGTACTAACAAAATTTTTTGTAAAAGTTTAGAAAAAACAACATATTTTTCTCTAAAGGAAAATTATTAACAAAGTTTATAATGTATAATGAAATACTTCTTACTCTAAATATTAAATGAAAGTAAACAATAAACTAAATAAATGATTTATCTTACTTATTTGGCTTATTGTTTACTTTTATTTGATTATAAATGGAGTTGTAAAAAATTTTTATAGGCTGGCAACATTTTTAAGCATTAAATAAGGCAAATTGAATATAGGGAAAGTTTACTATCAACTATAATTATAGTTACAATAGTCACTAACTGTCATTTTAAGTTAATTGGAAAAAGGATTTTTCAATTTTCTTAATCCCTACAAGTCACATAGTTCAATTGATTTTAATGAAATTTATGGTGTTTCTTAAATTGCTTCAGTTCCCCAAAAATTTCAATATAACTGGATCAAAATAAAAAGAAGCATAAGGATCCTTTTTCAAATATCCAAAATTGATTTCTAGTCATAATTTTCTAAAAATTTTTATAATCAATTCAAACCATATCTATCAAGACTCATAATTTGCCTATAGAAGACCTCAACACAGATTTGGGCATCTTGTGATGGCTATACTTTGTTGGTGCACTGTATTCTATCCTTTAAATATTAATCAATGGTACTATTCAACAGTAGGCCACAGGACACTTATATCCATAGTGGGATCAGTTAAGAATAGCATAAGAGATCAGACTAGAGCATTCCCAAAAAATATATAATTCTTTGACACTGCCACTGATTCCAATTAGAAGAAAGAGTAAAAATATATATAGGTAAGTCCTCAACTTACAACAGAATTTGGTTCAAACTGCACTGTCCCTAAAATTTATGGATTTTTCACAACTAAATTCTATTAGGAAACTATACATTATCTTAAACATAAAGAACACAGAACTACAAAAATCAGATACAAAAAAAGACAGTTTCCATATATCAGAGCATTGGGTCTGGACTCAAATCCACTGTATTGCATTAACCAACCACAGAATTTGCTGATTACATCATCATAAGTTAAGGGTAAATTGGGTAAGGGTAATATATATATTGTATTGTTTAGTTTTTTTTTTTTTTTTATTGGGTAAGGGTAATATATATATTGTATTGTTTAGTTTTTTTTTTTACAAATGTTTCACAATTTTGTTTAGTTACATTGATAGTAATTCCTTATGAAAACTAAGTTGAAATATTGATCTAGAACAGAGCTGCCCAATCTTTTTATGACCATGAGCTACTTTTTTCACCAGAGCAATATAGCAATCTACAGATATCCAGGAACTAAAAATAAAAAATAGCAATGTCATCTATATAATTCAAAATTTATTAAACAAAATAAATCAATTCTTCATAACATGAAAATATAAAAATAACTATGAATACATGGGTACATAAACAAAAATTTTAATGCAATATTTGGCATTCTTTAGATTTTGCAACTGATTCAAAATTTGGATTATATGATGAAAGAGATAATCTTAAAATTTTTATGAACATATTTTGTTGTGAATGGAAGTTCAATTTTAATCTATAAGTTTTGCTCTGCATATTTCGGAATCTTTCGGATATTCATTTTCATAACTGGAGAGCATTAATTCGAAAATGTCTTTCGATATAAAACTCAAAGCCCTTTAGCAGTCAAAAACTTTAATCCGAAACTTAGCTGCTACAGCTGAGGAAGGCACCAATTGCATTGAAAATGTTTCTGATTAAAGTTTTTGACTGCTAAAGGGTTTGAGTTTTATTTTTTTGTTTGCATTTTGTGTAGTATTGTTGACTTTTGTCTTTCGATATTTCCTTATTTTTTTTACAATAGCAACAACTGAATTATATATTAGACAAGAGCATTTGCCATTAACCATGGAAAAAAGAAATCATGTTCCCATTTATCATGGTAATGATAGGTTTCTTTTCTACGCTCATAATTACGGCTAAAAAAGAAAAAAAATTTAAATACTTGAAGAAGTTTATTTTTTACTTTTCTAAGCTCATAATTACGGCTAAAAAAGAAAAAAAATTTAAATACTTGAAGAAGTTTATTTTTTAATAAATTTAACTCTTTTAGTACCGAACATTGATATATTGTTGTCCGGACATGAATAGTGTAATAAAGAAAAGAAAAACATTTGAAACTGTAAAAGTATTTGTCAAATAAACTTTTGCTTACTCATTGAACTAATCTTCATTTATTGTTTTTGTTATATAATATTCTATCGATTGATCTGATCTGCTATTACTTAATAAATGATAAAAGACACAAAGACAACACTTTACTTTTCTTGTATCAACAAGAACACAGGCCACTTTTACTACATATTGTAAAGTGGAAGTTTAACAAGCGAGTTGATCGGAAGATGGTAGAGGCTTGCAATTGACTGAAAAGCTTGTTGTGATCGACTGGTAGCTCGCAATCGACTGGTTGGGCAGCCCTGATCTAGAATAATACACAATCATTCAAGAGACAGTAGTGATCTAAGCCAAGTACAGTAGTTAGTGATTCTTTCTTATTAGAATAATCATTTTAGATGTAATTCAACTCTCTGTAACTGTTATTTTAAGTTATTTATTATTAATTTGGCATTAATATTTGGGAAAATATCCAGTAGGAGACAGAATGCCAAATTTAAAACTTTAATTAATAAAAGAACTAGCACATTTATAAGATTTTGCAAAAACTGGATAAAAGAATTGCTATCATCATCTACCTTCACCTCTATATGTCACATCAATCAATTTTTAATGAAATTTACATTTTTGGATCCTCACTTCCTCTTAACCTCTTCAGTCCTGAGAAAAATTTTGTAATGTATACTACAAATTTTCACTGTTAATCATCTTGTTAAGAGTTCTAAAACTAAAAAATTTCTTTCAATTTGTTTTTTGTTGTTGCACAACAAAACAAAAGAATTGAAAACTATTAAATAGATTAGGCACAGAAATTTAAAATGTGTATTCCCTATAGGGAACTCCAGGACTAAGGAGATTAAAAAATCAGTACAATTGAATAAAAATAAAGGAGAATATGATGATCTCTCTTCAATAAATAGTTTTACAGATAGCTTTGTTCTGCTACTTTTGACCAAATTTGGAATATATAGCTATATCTTCATTCATTTAGTCTTCTAAAAATTTCATCTCAAACTAAAGGGAAGCAAAAAATTATTTTCATCTCTGGAAACACCTCTATAAATCACTTTGCTCAACTGTTTATACAAATCTGTTATTATATGTTTCTTATATTATTTGTCCTCTAAAAATTTCAACCTAATAAGGTAAAAGTGAAGGAATCCCAAGATTCCTTTTTATCATGAATTTGACATATATCAAAATCATTCAACTGATTTTTAACCAATTTGAAATATAGATGTTTCTCATGTTACTTTGTCCTAAATAATAGACTAAATATAAAGATCATATTTAATGATCTGCTGGCAAATTTTCATTTAAATTTCTTCTTAGAGAAAACATTTTCATCTTTCATTTTACTTTATTTTGAAATCACTGATATTTAAAATCATCAACAGAGTAGTCACATTTAAATTATAGTTAATGGTCTTCATTTTCAGCATCATAATTAGCTAATTTTTTTATCATGTTTTTGATTGGTTTATTTTATACCATATATTTGAAAATAATTTTAAAATTTTTAACAAGTTTTGAAAAATTTAATTAAATAACATATCAGTGACACAGGGTGATTTTTTCATGTTTTGCTATCAAATATTAGTGGCATATAGGATTAAATCTAATATAAAAATTTATTTGATACAATTAGCGAGAAACTAAAAATCATAAAAACAATCATTTATAAATTAATAATGGAAACAGATACTTGAATAATGAAATTTTTTAATAATGCATTTTATGTGCTTAGGATAGATATGAATTAGAGATTATGAATTACATAGAATAAGATCAGTAATTTAAAATAAATTATTGAAATTTTTTAATAACGCATTTTATGTGCTTAGGATAGAAAATATTAGATATGAATTAGAGATTATGAATTACATAGAATAAGATCAGTAATTTAAAATAAATTATTATTATTATTATTATTATTATTAATCAGCTGATCATAATATGGCTTATTTTGAAAGATGGAAATTGTCTTTGCAAATCTAAAATAGGAACAAATTACTACAGTTTATTAAAATGAAAATCTGTATTTTTAATGCTATACACATCATATGTCTCAATTTGTTTGAATTAATAAATGTTTCACCATTATAAATAATAATTTTATAATTAATTTGATTACTGAAGGAAGTATTTTTGAAAATAACTTCAAGATTATTTTATAATTAAATTCTTAAATATAAAACTTCCCAAAATGTTAACAGATTAAATGGAAAACAATAGTCTATTTAATCCAAGTTGGTATGCTACAGAGATCATTTTTCTGAGTTATTAAATGAATTTAATTGAAATGTGTATGTCACTGGATCCTAACTGTCTCGCAGACATTATCTTTGTTTTCTGTGTGTATGAATACTGACAAAATCTCTGAAATTTTGTTGAACATACACTATTGTTATTTTTTTCAGTATTAACTACATTTAAGCTAACATTGAAATATCAGATTTATAACTACAGGAGGAAGAGGCAGCATCAATTGATATTTTGAAAACATGTACTGAAATCACTTTATATATTTTATATCAAAATAACTTTTTATAGCATGTAGTATTTTAAGCTCTGATTGTCTGTAACTCAGATAGTTATTTACCCATCAAATGACAGGATTTTTTAGCCAAAAAATAACCATTTCATAAACAAAGCATTAAAGAGTTTTTAAAAGAAACTGTTCTGATTTCTTTACAATAAAAGTATAGTAAAATTATATATAAATATTCTACTTAATAAAAATGCATTTGAAACAGACTTTTGAAATTTTCTTTATAGTTAGAGATTTTCAGAAATTCGAGGCAAGCTTGATTCTATTCATCTAGAACTATCAAACATCCAGTAATAAAAAAAGGAAGAAGAATATAACAGCAAGATTTGAAAGCAAATCTACAAATTACTATAGTCATTTTATTAACTGAACTATTAAAGTTCACTGTAGAACTATACACATCATCATTATTTACTATATGAATGTAATTTTCAAATAATGATTTTTTAAAATACAAGGTCTACAACTTCGAATTGTTTTCTACATATCTGATTTTATTCATGTTACTTTTAAACTCCTACTACTTTTAACTTTTAAACTCCTTATTATTAAGAAAGTCAAAATATTGATATTATTCGCTGTAAAAAATTTTCTCAGAAAGTAAATACTGTAATCATTGCTACAAATTATGCCTCAAAAATCAAATTCTTATATATAAAATATATACTAAGATTATATAGAGATTACCAGCAAATTCAAGCAAAAGTAGGGATCTAAATTTTTAAAATTTAGATCCCTACTTTTGCTTTTAACATTGTATAAAGAATTCAAAATTATAATATGAAAAAATAAGATAACTGAAATAAATTTAACTATAAATAACTGAGTTCTGCTGCTTCAAAAAGTAGGGATCTAAATTTTTAAAAAATTATTTAACATTGTATAAAGAATTCAAAATTATAGTATGAAAAAATAAGATAACTGAAATAAATTTAACTATAAATAACTGAGTTCTGCTGCTTCTAATAACACAAGAAATCACAACAAGCACTTGAAATAGAATAAATACACTAATTTATTATTAGATATATGCATTTTTTAGTCACTCGCTTGAGATTACCGGCTGAGGGGGGCCATAATAGGCCGAAAGGATTTCCGGAAAACAATTATATTATTAGTATATGTAGTGCATATTATATATATCTAATAATAAATTAGTGTATTTATCCTGCTTCAAGTGCTTGTTGTGATTTCTTATGAAATAAATTTATTTACTTAACACATTGATGGACTTAAATGAACTTTAAAGTCCTCTATGCTAATTTGGATTATTCAAAAAATTCTATAAGATCCGTGGCTCATATTCATTCAGAATTTTTAGGGATAAGAAAAAATTTCCTTTCACAAAAAAATGTTTTTTTTTTTAATTAAAAAAATTAATGTTTGATGAAATCGAAATATTTTATAGTTTCCTGTTTATCATATTAAGATTATTCATTAAATTTTAAATTTTTAATGATGAGAAAGTCATTAAAGTACTCCTTTAACAGATCCATAACTATTAGTCTCTAGATATGGATTTTTTAACAGGCCACATCTAGAACTGATGTTTTCTAGATGATAGAGGTATCTTATAATTATTTATAAGAGATTGAAGTATGAAAGTGAAGCTGGTTTGCTTTCCTCTTAAGTTAAAAATAAATACAATTTGAAAATTTGTTCCTAGATGGAAGCACTTGTATCAAATATATAGATAACAATTTCACACTATACAACAAAGAGCTGTGAAAATGTTAGGTACAGGAATAACTTTACATTGAATTGAATTCATTTGCCCAAGTTTAAATGGGCTTTGTTTTCAGCAATATATATACATAGATATAAATTTATTTATATATATACATACATATATACACACATATATATATATATATATATATATGTATATGTGTATATATGTATATGTGTGTATATAGTTAAAATATAAATAATTTAGTAGTTTCTTATTAGAAAAAATTCATTTGCATAAACTGTATAAAGAATTTGTTCTTAAATATTGTTGTAAACTGAAAAACTGTTTATAAAAAATTCAGTTTAATATAAAAATAACTATGAATCAAAATTTTGTAATATCAAAATCACAATATAAAAATAGCACCTTCTATTCTGTTCTCAATAGAAATGAAAATTTCATTTAGAATCTGCAGGAGACAACATATATTGGTCTTTTCAAATAAATAAATAATATAATTTCATGTTTCAATTCTGAATTGTTAAAGAAGCTGTGAAAAACTTTAATTTAGCTTTTTCTTGCTGAATAGCTTCCATATACTTAAACAGTTTCAGGAATAATTCAATCATTGGAACTAAATTTGAAGTTTGAACAGTTATACAAGATTAAAAGTTTCTAAATCCAGCTCTTTATAGAATTTATACATGCTTATAAGTTCTGTTCACATTTTAGTGGTGTAAAAAAATGAAATGATTTACATTCTAAATATTTTTATAAAGCATGGTTTTGTAAAAATTATTTTTAACGATATATCTAACAACAACAATGTGCAAATAATTTTATATGCAGTCAGTTTTCCTATGCAAGATTTATTACACTCAACTAGAAAAATTAGTAAATAGAAATATCAAATAAAGCTGTTTAGCATCATAATATTTTCTTCTGCATCAGAAATGATAAAGAAGCTAGATGTACTGCACAAAAAGTGGAATTTACTAAATCCCTATTTGGATCACAATTACTAATTTTAGGTCTTTTTATGTTGGTATTAAATGCTGGCAATTCGAGAAATGCATTATTTACTATCAAAAGATATTAAAATGTATTTTACTGCTCATAATTACCATATAGTAATTGAATGGAAATCTCTCATATATAATAATGATCATAAGGATTTTAAAAATGTGTAGCATCTATTCTAAAAGCATTGATGATAATGTTATCAATTATAAAACTACAGAATCTCTCCTAGCAGTTTGAGAATTTTTAGATAAAAATGTAAACACCTATAGATAATTCTATATTATATTTAATTTTTTGTATGTTGTTATTAATTTATAATCCTTATTTATGACAATATTTTGTAATTAATTTTGCCTTATTTATTTAATTATTGTATTAAATTATTATTCATATAAAGCCCATCATCAGTATACAACATGCATGGGCAATCTTTCCTATCTTGAGGGCCAAACTATCATTCTGTCGTTGAGTCAAGGGCCGGACCAAATTATTAAATAAAATAAACTAATATTAAATGAATTAAAACAAGTTGTAAAATTAATTATAAAGATCAAAATAGTTTTAATCTGATTACTATGCTTTTAAATCAAACATCAAATCAAACATGATAATAAATTCTTTATAGCAATCTGTTTTGCAACATATCGACTATAGTTAACTCTAACTGAAAAGACTCGTCTATCATCGAATTTGGGCTTGAAAGTTCTTCTTTAGTTGAAAAGATTATAGTAGAACCATGTGTAGAACATATCATATTTCTCCCACCAAGAATCTGACCAACTTCGCTGAAATGGATCAGGGGCCGGATCAAATAAAGTAGAGAGCCAGATCCTGCCCGTGGGCTGGAGGTTGCCCATATGTGGTATACAATGATGATGGACTTCATCTAAAAGTTACTTCTAGATTAAATTGTTAAATTTTTTAATCTTTGCTGGCTTTTAAGTTTTTTTTTAATTTTATTTTGCACTGCCTAAGCATTTCCAGCATATAATTTTTCCACATACCAATCACAATATCATTGTAACATGATATCATCATCATCATCATGATATATTTGTAACCAGTAATTATTATATCATTGTCACATTAACCATTAATACATTATGATATCATCGCATGCTGTTGATGACGTTACTTAATTAATATTATCATCTTTGAGATCCTGTTACCCATTCCAGAATTATGTTTCCCCAGACTTTAGTAGTATTTCAACCTTAAATCTTTCCTGACAATTAAATGATGTAGATATATCCAAAATTAAACAATAATTTGAACAAATGAAATGTAGATTTTCATTAAGACTCCAAAATATCTCAACTTTTAAGTGGAGTTTGAACCTATTTAGCACTGCAGTGTTCATGGCTATTATGCCAAATTTTACAATCTCACTATTATTTTATGGAGAACTTATGATGTCACAGATATTCTCTTTTATTATTATGGAAGATAGTGTTATAATTTAAAGAAGTACAGAGTTAATTAAATTTTCCCAAAGAATTGTATTTTAAAAACATTCTATTTTGTAAGTTGATATAAAACATGCTTGTTTGTTAGAGTTAAAATATTTATCTAATACAGAATAAAATACAAATCAATGATTACATTATATAAAAATTCTGTAAAATTTCCATAATTCTATGTATTGTATAATATCTTTGTATTGATCTTAATAATGAAATTATATGATTTTACCAAAAAATTCTCCCTCATAAAAAATAGTCAGATCCATAGATAATCACATTGTGAATAAATATTTTAAAAATAATAAATATGCTGGAGTGCATTTTATAAGATATACAGTTTTTCCAAAAAAAAATTTTTAACATAGAAGAATCATTGATTCTTGAATTGATGCCACAAGTATGAAGTAAATATTTAAGGTTCAATTTACAATATCCAGTTAAAGTTCTTGTTAGCTTTAATCACCAGTTATCTATTTTAAAACGGTTAGATAAATACTAATTGGTAGTTTAATGTCAATAACTACCAATTAGTATTTATTTAACAATTGTAAAATAAATATTTGTTTGTTAAAGATAACAGAAACTTTAACTGGATATTGTAAAACTAGACCTAAGGCTTTCCTCCAGTTACCTATAAAATTTTAACATAGTTTGACAATCAAATTTCTAGCAGTTTTATCCAAAATTTTTAGACAAATAGATATATTTGAAATTTATGCATCAGTTTAATCATCTGCCACAGATGGTTGCATAAATTTCAAATAAATCTATTTGTCTGAAGCACAAAATATATCTATTTGTCTGCCACAGATGTTAGCTTACCATGCTGCTACAGCAGCATTGGGATTCACTATGGTCGCTTACTTATTTACATGTCAACTCAAATTGTAATCGTGAGTACAGATAGTCCTTGACTTACAGCAGGATATGTACCATCCTAAATTGGAGCAATCATAAGTCAGGAATGCCCAAAATTTATAGACTGCACATTACCAATATTTATTATTACACTCCACTTTATTGTAATAAGAAATACAAAAACCAACACAAAAAAAAACCTTTTTTTGTATATCAGACATTTACTCAGAACTTAAACTTTGTCAACTGCAATGACCAATCACAGAATTTATCAATGACATCACTGTCATAATTAAAAATGGTCATAAGTTGAGATGTTTATAAGTCAAGGATTACCTATGTTTCATTTGATAAATATGGTATTTTAATTTACATTTAATATTTGCCTAATTCAAATTTCTTAGTCTCTGGTGCTTCTGAGATATACCTAACATGCCAGAATTTTTAGAGAAGTATTTCAAATTATTTAAAATTATTACTATATATGCAATTAGTCTAGGAAGGCTTAGAAATTAAGGCATGAATCTAGCTGGGGTGTTATCACTTGCATATTTATCTTAGATTACATGCTATTAATTTCTGTTTAAACTGATTCCATTAGATGATATATACATATATATGTATATAATAATAATTGCGTAATAAAATTATTGTGGTAATGTTAATATGAACACAAATACAGTGGTACCTTGGTTAATGATGGCCTCAGATAATGATGTACTTGGTTAACAATGAGTGGCTGTAAGAAAAAATCTCTTAGTTAACAACTCCTGATTATGTGAACTTCCAACTAAATAGAGCTCTGTAAAACAGCTCGTCATCACATCATATGATTCATTAGCTCAGATGTTAATCATTATTTTTTTTTTATCACCATCAATTCAAATCTGACAATATAATTAATAAAATTATAACCATATAAAAATATATTTAGGTAAATGATAAATACATACGATAATGAAAACGAATTATTTAATTAATTAAAAATAGATGTGCAATAGTTCACTCGTTTCTTAAAGATGATTTCTAGATGACTATTATTTTAAATTCTGCAAACAAAGTCTGATTTTATTGTTTGTTTGTGTTATATATTATTTGACACCTGCAAGTAGTGTGACATTGCAGTTTTGAATTCCATTAGAAAGTCTGTCCAAGATTCTATAGTTCATATAGATACAGTTCTACAGTTCACCTGATATAGACAATAAATCGGTGAATGCGTGTCACTGTTCGTTCGCCATCAAAAGGCAAATCAAATCTTATCTGTATAATAATCGTTGAATCTATAAGCTGCCAATCAGTGTTTATGGATTCGTTTGCCAAAAACGCCAAAGTGAGCCCAATTGTCCTCCTAGTGAAGATCGATAATTAAAAACTGTTTTCACGAACAATTCATTTTACTAATGTTAATTTTTTTTGTAGCAAATATAATAAATAAATAAAATTTTCCATATTTTATGACATTTTAAATGAGTTTTATCTGCATTTTTATTCTTTACTATGGTTGTGGGGAGAAGCCAGAACAAATTAATCAATTTTCAATTAAATCCTAAGGGAAATCGCGCCTTGGATAACGACGGTAATCCTGGAGTGGATTATCGTTGTTAACCAAGGTACCACTGTATTCATTCTATTTAAACAATTGTTTATATTGAAATGCATGCTTGTAAACATTATACAAAAGTAAATTTTAACACTCAAATTAGATTCCTGACAGAATCGAAGATATCAGAAAATTGGTGATCGATGAATATAAAAATTTATAGAATGAATCTTTTAATATAAGAGGAATTCCAGATTTTTCACTATCTATATGAGGATGAATATTTAACCTTAAAAAAAATCGAATATCTGAGAAGCTGTATTCAATATTATATTTTGATTCATCTCAGAAAATTTTATAAAATTTTTCTTTTGCTTTATAATAATCGGTGTGTACCATTTTTACGAATGGGACTGTTGTTGACATCAGATGGAAAAGAAATTAAAAATATCAATTATTTTAACAATTAATAAAGGCTAAATACTTAAATTTTAGTAGCATTTAACCTATCTAAATTTATATTGAATGATTATAACAAAATTCAATGAAATATGATAACTTATTTTCTATTAACCTGTTCCGATAACAACAACATCGTAATTCGTAGGTAGATCGTCCTCCATTTTGAGTAATGTACTTTCGATTTTATACTATTTCAAATATACGAAAAGCTAATATATAAATTTGCTGTATTTAATTATTTTAATAGTATAGTATTTAGTTTTAACATATAATTTGTACTTTTAAAATTGTAAGAAAATAATAAATAATCATGGAGACTTTTAGTCTTTTTCTTGCTCTTTAGTTAAAAGCCCTGATAAGAAATTAAATTATGAGAGAAATTGTAAAATATATCCAACAAAAATGGAATCATATTCTTTTCGATAACAATTTAATAATATATAATATAGTCAGTGGTATCGAGAGATGTCGCCTGGCCCGGGGAAAAATTTTCGGCACTGTCTTTCTATGGCTAAAAAATAAATTTTGAGATGATGTCTAGGATCCTAGAATTCCGGATTCGGGGAATTTTATCCCATTATCTCATCTCTCGTCTGCCCTGAATATAGCAACCAGTCAGCCCGGTAGTTGAGTAGAAGAGTGATGATTTTTGTTCTAAAGGATTGGGAATCGAATCTCAAATTTCACCCAGCATTTTCTCAAAAGAATCTAAGTCTAGCAGTTGATTACCATCTTCAATGCACTGGCGATTCCTCGAAAGTCTGATCAACACCTAATGAACACTTCAGTTTTTTACCTCTTTATAATGGCGGTCGGATGGCCGAGTGGTAACGCGTTGGCGTGCAACGCAGGAAGACCGGGTCTGGTCCCAGATTTTTTCGGGGTACTGGACCCGGCTCAGTGATCCCCGTCCTTCACCATTCGGCTTCCCTCCACGGGTGTGGATGCAGCCCGTATTTGGAACTGGCCTCGCCTCCTTAGTAATCTTCCTGATTGGAAAGGGGGGTAAAATATGAAAAAAAAACTTCTTTATAGTACTCGTGAAGATTTGACAGCGTAAAAATTCAAATAAGCAAACTATTTAAAGCCGAACGACTATAATAATTACTATTTTACTTTTTACGCTGTTTTAATAGAAAGACAATTAAGCAAATTATGAATTCACTTTATTCATTTGCCATCCGTTCAGTGTCTGTCATCGAGATAGTTCGAGAAACATTGCAGAACATTCCAATCTAAGTTGATCATTTCTTATTATTCAAGATATATCTCCATTTTAATTAATTTTGAATGTATTATGTAGTTTTTGGTAGTTCTATATCTCCAGAATTTTTTTGTCAACAGATGACACCACTTTCCATTCAGTAAGAGCACAGATCAAGAGACCCGGTCGGGTCTCTTGCTAATTTCAGCGAGAGAAACGACAGCGTGTCTCTATACAGGAATGATGATAGAGAGCCTACAACCAGCTTGTAGGCTCTCTAAATGATGATAGTTCCGCGCCACCTATATTGTTTTTTTACATTAAACTTGAAGCATTTTCAAACAAAGAGGATAGGTTGTCACGGTTCTCCCCTTAGTTAACAATGTAACTAGACCATAGCCTAAGGTCGTGTAGTTGATCTTGGATGGATGCTGTTTGACAATAATTATGCACCCCCTGGTCTACTAATTACTTGTTTCAACTGTAGATAACACAAAAATTACTTTATTTAAATTTTTGTTATATTTAAAATATAACTAATATAAACAAACAATCAGCTGATTTCGAAATCTGTTGCATATTTCCAGCCATAATTTAGAATGCCAACTTACGCATCAATCGTCAAGTGTGGTATTGGTTGCTTTGTTTCTCTGATAAATAGCAATTTATATATTTTTAAATAAAATTAATTTATTGAATTTTGTGTGAAAAAAACTGCAAAATCATATATGGAAAGGGCCAAACTTTCCCAAATTATAATTTATTGAATCGAGATATCTGTAAAAAAAACTAAGGAAATGTGGAACACGAAAAAGCAAGTCAAATTCGAACAATCCTTCTTGAATTTTTAGCAGTCCAAAAATCACAAATGTATTAATTGATTTGGATTAAATTGGAATTAAACGGTTAATTAA
Source organism: Olivierus martensii (assembly GCA_000484575.1). Lineage (NCBI taxonomy): Eukaryota > Metazoa > Arthropoda > Arachnida > Scorpiones > Buthidae > Olivierus > Olivierus martensii. The sequence goes on from AYEL01077108.1 coordinate 38,524, forward strand.
AAATTTATTAATATATCAACATAGAATCAAATTTTTGGTTAATACAACAGAAATATGAAGAATATGATAAAATTTGAGATTTTAACGAGAAATATGACAGAAATATGAAAAATATGATAGAATTTGAGATTTTAACCAATTTTTTTTCGATTTAAGCAAAAATAATGAAGTTATTGGGTTTTAAAAACTTTGTCTCGGCTGCTGAGTTGTAGGAACTTTCGATTTAAGAAAAAATAATGAAGTTATTGGGTTTTAAAAACTTTGTCTCGGCTGCTGAGTTGTAGGAACGCAAGATGGGGCGGGCGTATCTTGGCTACAGAGTTGGTGGAGCGATAAAGGTTAAATCTTTCATTACATGCAATCAAATCATATTCTTCTGATCTCTCTCACAGATGTATTTATGGATGGCCTTGTGCCTAGAAGTGTTTGAGACAAATAACCCACTTTCAGCACAAACCTCCAATAGCCAATCCCCATTCAGCACAAATCTCCAATAGTCATTCATTCTAGGATCAGCATATTTCCCCAATCAATCCTTCCACTCTCTCTCCACACCAATTCTGATATTCAAATCTCCAGCCACGATCACTCACTCAATTCCATGACTTTCATTTATTGCATCATTCAAGTCACATCAGAATTTATCTTTTTTCATTCTCATTCATGCCATCTACAGGAGCATATCTGCTATCAAAAACATACTGCAGTCCTAATTTCATCCTTACTCATATTATTCTGTCATTCACACACTTATATTCTAACATATATTTTCTTGTTTTCTCATTCATCAGCACACCCATACCATTTCATGCTGGCCTATTATCTTTTACCTCAGACCATATTCCCACAATCAAAAGGGGTGTGCATTTGAGATGTTTCACTCAAAGCATATCCAACCTATATTTACACATTTCATTTACAATTTCCTGTTCATTCCCTTTCACTTGTCTATTCATATTCCACACACCTAATCTCAATTCATACTTCCATTTCCATTCTCATTGCCCTCTATCCAGTCCAGTTTTAAATCCATGTTTGACAATCTTATTTCCTTTACTCTGAGTTTGAAAAATCTAAAAATTTCACTGTATTGGCGATTAGTCAAATGATGGTATAGTCTGGTGGAGGGGCTGACCTTAAGAGTCCCAGACAACCCTGGGCACTACTTTGCTAGGCTCCTAGCTTCTGGCCATTATGACAAAGTTGAATTATCAACTATCCAGAAAGATCACTGGATAATGTAATCCTCTTACTACAAAGGCTTGGCCCAAAAGGGAGATTATTACATAATAAGTTTGTGAGGTTTTGGACTGTAGGGCTAGTGCGGAGTCGTCAAAAATTTACGTTTTCCATAATACGTTACTTACCTGTGAAGGGGGGTGGATGTGCGCCGCCATGATGGCTGTCCTGCCATGCATTCGACTGTTCGTCCCTGCTAAAATGGATTGTACTTATTGGGTACAGAATATGATCTTTTGTACATTTAAAATATTGCTAGTTTATTTCTGTAATTTTGTTTCTATTTTGAAGGATAATAGTGTTGTTCAAATAGAGCATTGGTCTGAGTCTGTGTTAAGATGGCTAAATGCCAATGAAATAGACATACACATTAAGATTAAGTCGACTCGGAAGACCAGTAGAGAGGAGGCGTGGGGCCGAACTCAATACAATGTTTCGACGGAATTTCCGAACATTGTAAGTTGATTTTATAAAGTGCAAATTAAAGCAAATATTTAATTCAAATATATCTAAAAGGATTCTCTTCTGGTCATTAGGTGGATATGCAATTTCTTCCCAATCCTGCCAAATACAGTTGTATTATGTTTATGTAAAATACTCAGCCTTCTGTTTGTTAAATGTTAGTGCAGAGAATAAACAGGGAGATGACAAAAAATAAAGGATTATTGGGTTAAGAAAATGGCAAAGTCAGTAAATCTCAAAAAACATATCAAAAAGTAAATCTTAAATAAAATGAAAATATAAGTAGAAATTAATGAAAAATGTTTTCTTCATTCTTTTCATTATTTTTTCATATAATACTATCTATTACTTTTGATTATAATGGAAAAATAGACATTTTAAATAATACTTAAGCTTTTTTATTATGATAAAAATTAATGATTTTATAAAAGGAAAAAATAAGCAGCAAACTAAAATGCAATGGAATTAAGAATTTACCTCCAATGGTACTTTCTTGATATTCATGAAATTGTCCCTTTACAAACCGAAGAACCAAACTTGATTTTCCTACAGCTGATTCGCCAAGTAATACAAGCTTAAATTGGCATATCTTTCCTTGAGTTGATCCATTAGGCCTCTGAGCACTACCTCGTCCTGCCATTGGATGCCACTACAATAAAAGTTTTCATAAATATTTTCTAAAAATTATATCTGATAGATTTAATTTATATAATTAAATCTACTTTACTTACAAACAAGTATTTATTATTCAATCAAATTAGTTTATGACCTGTAAATGTAAAAGAATGCAAAAGAATTTAAGCATTTAACATTCAATCACTTAAAAATTGTGATTAAATCATACTTTCAATTGTTCATGCAGGACTGGATTCAATATTTCATGTTTTAATCAGATAAATTTAAATATACAGACACTCGAGTTACAGGAATTCTAGTTATGAATATTTGTACTTACAAATATACCATTTCATTTTCAAATTTCAGAAAATTTCAAACTCAAGAATTTTAATTAAGATAGAAGAATACTCTAGCAGCAAATATAATGCAAAACTATTCAATTATATAATATATTACAGTAGTAATTTGAGATTGCAGAAAATATGAGCAAGTTGTATCATAATGAATGTTCAATTCGTTGTATCTGAAAATGAATTTACATTTTCAGATACAACGAATTGAACATTCCATATGAATACGAATCATTTTGTATATCCTCCTCAGTCCAGAGAAAAGTTTTGCAACATTGCATACTACAAATTTTTTACTATTACTCATCTTGCTAAAGTTCTAAAAGCTGTAAAAAAAATCTCAATATCTCTTTCAATATCTGTTTTTTGCTGTTGCATAACAAAACAAAAAAATTGAAAAATATTAAAACAGATTACACATAAATTAAAATATATATATGTACACTATAGGCAGGGCTGGATTTGCATTTTTAGGAGCCCTAGGATGAGCAAGGCTTTGGGGATCCTAAAAATTCAAATAAGCTACGTCTAGTTTTAAAGGCTCCTTATAACTTATAAGGAACCTTTAAAATTTTACTTTTATCCAGTTCTTTAATAAAAATCCATTTTTTCTTATTAAAAGTTTATAAAAGTTGAACACACTAGAATAATAGTAAAATTTCAGCTCACTTTGGCAGGATGTAAACACAATCCATAAAGTGAGCTGAAATTTTACTATTATTCTAGTGTGTCGAAATTATGGAGCAGCGTAGTAAGAGTTGTGTTTATAAAAGTTGAAAACTGACTGATAGTTTTGGGGCCCCTAGGACGCGGCCTAGTCGGCCTATCAGTAAATCTGGCCCTGCCTATAGGGAACTCTAGGATTGAAGATGATATGGCTGTTTTAGTTGTTAATACTCCATTTACATCATTTAATTTCTCATTTTATTTTTGAAACCCTGCAATATGAAAAGGAAATATAATGAGAAATTTCAATACATAATAATAATAATTCATTTATAAAAATGCTTTTTTCTTCTTCCTATATTTTAGCAAAGTAGAAAGTCACAATGTTTGATTCCAAAAATTAACAAAAATCTTAATAAAAATTTTGGCCAGCTCAACCTTATTCATAATAAAAGTCCACCAAGACTGCACAAAACCACAAAAGTAAAATACAAAGCTCTTTATCAGTCAAACTTTATTCAGAAATATTTTCAATGCACTTGGCACCTTCCTCAGCTGCTACTAGTCACAGGGTTAGTTTTGTAGTGGCAGGAAGGTGCCAAGTGCATTGAAAATGTTTCTGAATAAATTCTTTGACTGCTAAAGGGCTTTGTATATTTTAATAAAAATCTACATAACAAAACAGATTATGCTTGTGTGTCTATATATCTCTTCATTTAAAATCTAAACTTATTCTGTATCATAATTCTAAGTATTGTTAAGCATCAGTATGGGCATGTTCCTACATTGCCCTTTTTTAGGGCCCAATTTTTCTTTCTTCTCTAGAATAGCGGTCTCCAAAGTGTGGTACGCGAGACGATACCTGGGGGTACAGTGAAAACATTTTTTATATATTGTTTGTAGACTCTACTGGGGTACAGTGAAAACATTTTTTATATATTGTTTGTAACTCTAGAAAGCACTAGATCACCGACTTGTATTAAAACTAAATATCGAAATAACTCGGAACCAGACCTTCGTATCGCAGTGTCAGATAACATCAAACCACTTTTCAGAAATTATTAAACAAATGCCAAGCCCATTCTTTCATTAAATTTTAATAAGAAAAATAAATATGCACTTATTTTAATAATAAAAATAATGTTCAATTATAGCTTTTTTGGATATTAGTTTACAAAAAAACAATGTGGATTATAGCTTTTTTGGATATTACATGAGGCCTTATTTCCTCTTTAAACACCAATTATGATAGATATCTGCTCAATCAGTTGGGTTACGCGCCATTTATTTTTTCAGTCTTAGGGGTACGCAGTCAAAGAAGTTTGGAGACCATTACTCTAAAACATTGATACTTAGTGCTATTTGGTGATACTTAAAAGAGCAACACATGTCTTCCCTGCATTATTCCTATATTGTTCAACATTAATTTGTACATTTTTACATATTTTTTATTGGCCCTTTCATTTTAAAAGTAATTTTATGCTAATTTTATAAGTCAAATCTGTTTTACATGCACCATTTTGAACTTGGACTATTTTAAACAAAAATTATGTATAAGGAATCATCCATAAACATTCATGCTATCTTAATGATCCTCTCCTCCTAATTGAAACAAATTATTACACTCAGATCATATTGCAAACAAAAATTATAAGTTTAATTATTAAATAATACTTATATTAACATACAAATTATAAGCAAAAAACTTCATTTTATTGTCAATTATCCTATTTGTCATGACGTCACTATTTAAACATAAAATACTTACATTTAAAAACTAAAAAATATAATATTAAATGTTTAAAATTACACAAAAATCAAATATGCAAATTATTCATTTGTAATAATTTTAACCTATAATATATTTCAAATTAAATCTAATTAATATGCAAAAATTTCATATTGTGAGATTTCTTCAATTTTCATCAAAATCTTTTTTGAAATTTTCAGTTTATTACTTTTTTCTTTCCCATTCTAATGACAGGTAATTTTTTCTGAATTTTCTCTTTACAACTTTTCGTTCATTACATACGTGAGGGAAAAAAATGATTTTTTGTATTCATTTTACCATCCAATGAAATATTTGTTATTTTATGGATAATGGCAAGCCTTCTGAATAAAAACTATAAATGAAGAAAATCCAATATTTTAAAAAATTATTAATAAAAACAAAGTATTATGCAAATTTTCATTAAGTTAGGTGGTATAATTACTTCAAAAGTAACAAATTTATTGAATTACTAGTAGACCCGTTGCAGCTATGCCAGCAATAAAAGAATGTCGGTCGGTGGTCGATGAATTATTAGTTATTGTCTTCCACATTAGAATTTCTGAATCGCTGACATTTTTTCTATTTGCCGATATAGTGATATTTTACTTCACACACTTTAAATAATTTGCGTTGAGGAGAAAATAATTAAATTCATTTATAATGAGCATAAAAATGAGATTACAGTTATAATAGACAAATATTATTTCCAGATTTGATCTCACAAATCAGTACATTTATATATAAAAATTTCATGCTTATAATAAGCAATTTCTTGGATATAACAAACTAAGTTCACATTTAAAGAAGCAAATCAAGTTTTCTTAAATGATTATAAAAATAAATTATGTATTGCTACACTGCCTAAAGGTAATCAACTAAACAAAAAACAGCTCTACGGCAGGAAAAACACATTTTAATAAGATTTTTATGGTAGTAGCACTTTCAATTACATTAAATCCCCTTCAGCTACCAAAAAGCAATGAACAAAAATATGTTCTATAGAATGCCACAATTCCAAAGTTTAAAAATTGTTGCTATAGCAACTTAATATAATATGATTTCCATATGATAAACATTAAATTAATTTAAAAAATTAACAATAAGATTAATTACATGTTATAAAGTAACCAATGAAAAATATTCACTAATAAAATAAGGTAACACACAAGAAAAAGAATAGTCTATAAATTTCTATTACAAATATAAAACAAAAACCTTATTTACTAATATTACACTACTTCCATGCATTACTTATCGTAGCAGGGTTTAATTTATTAATTGGTTTAAAGTTTGTATTCCGTTTACTAAAGATCATTAGGGTTTCAGCAATTCTTCCCCTCTTAGGATCTTGTTCTTTAAGCAACAATTTAGTATTATTCCATCCAACATCTAAGTCTGAAACAAGTGCTCGTTGTGCTAATGCTGTTGTGGCAGCACTGTTCTGTATGTCATTCATATACCCCAGAATTCGCTTTTTAAGCAAGTGTGCCATATATCCTATATAATTAGCGTTACTGCCAGTGTCATTATCATAGAATGGAATTTGATATACGCCTGGAAAATATACCTCACTAATTTTATCTTTATCATTCCTTATAACATTAAATAAGGTGTTCCTCCTATTAAACACAATCCTTTGGCCTGAAAGTTTTTCAAGTTTTTTCTTAAACTTCAAAGAGAGACTGTTAATATCCATAGAATAAGTTTGTCTATCATCTGTTTGTTCATTAGAGTTGTTTTTTGTTTTATGTTTGGAAATTTTATCTAACAATCGTCTGATGGTATTCACTTTGTATCCATGTCTTATTGCTTGTTGTTCGATCCCCATTCTATCTTCTTGTCTGTTTTTCATCATAGTAGTGTGTTACAGTTCTTTGTAGTAGGGTTCTAAAGGCTGCCATTTTATAATTCCATGGCTCCTTGGCAACTGCTCATAAGAATAAAGGTACACAAGTATCCTTCCTAAAGATAGATGAAGCATACTCACCTGCATTTAACATAATATTTATATCTAAAAATTCTATTTGAGATTCACTTTCTCTTTGCTTAATGAGATTCAATCCCAAGGCTGTATCGGACAAACTTATCTCCATATCAGTTACATAATTACATTTCTCAGATATTATCAAGATGATTATAAAAATGGGTGAAAATATAGAAAATATGAAATTTATTATTAAATATCCTATTTAAGATATATCACTGGAGATTCTTTGACTCATTACCAGATTGATTTCTTTATTATACATTAGATTCTTGCCTATCTAATTTATAATCAAATTAAAAATACAAATTTTGTTGTATGATTTCCATTTTGTATACATTATCACTCTTATGATAGTCCCTCTATTGTAACATTAAAAAATGTAAATCATACTATAGGAAGTTGAGAAAATTCATGAAATTTTCCTATTTGATTTTTATTAAGCCAAAATATATTCGCCAGAAGCTGGAGGAGAAACCTTAGAAGAAAATTTCTTATTTTGAGTATCCATTTAGACATTATTCAAACATTGAATTAAAAAAAAGAAGAGTAAAATAAAATTGAGCAAAAAGTTTCATCGCAACAGACAATGGAAATGCAACCAGTCAACACTGATCACCCTAAGTTCAGATTGGTATCCTGACTCTGCATTTGCCACTATTTTTTTTTAGATAGTGGTACAATATTAAAATTATTTTAAAAACGAATATTCATTATATAAATAATACAAATTTTATGCTGCAAAACTATTTTTCTGTAAAGTAATTTGAAACAGAAATAAAATAATTTTTAAATATCAAATCAGTTTAAAATTGCATTTTATAATATTGCACACAGAAAACTGAAAAGATTTAGCAATAAATGTAGGCAGCATTTACAAATGTGCTAGAGCTATAAACAATATGGTGGACTTTCAATATTGAACATAAACACGAAACATACAAATTGACTTTTATTTTTGAATTCAGATATAAACTAATTTCTAATTTTGTTTTCTTATATTTGAGCTTAAAAATTACAAATTACTAATGTTCAAAATATATGTATATATATTTTGAACATTAGTAATTTAAATATACTATATATAGTAAAATATACTATATACATAATATATGTATATAGTATAGATACAGTTGATGAGGGTCGGATAGATCGAAAACGTTTCTGTGACTGTACAATAACTGTAATAAAGATGTTTATATCCTACCTAAGTGCTAGAAAAAAAATTTAAAAATTTTATAAATATTAAAATTAGAATAAGGAAAAAAATTAATTGAAGTAAATACCATATTAGCATTTAAAAAGGCATATGTAAGATAATTTATACATTAGAGATTTATAGTTTCTCAAATGTGACAAAGTTATAACAAGAAATTCTTATCAGACACATGAAACTCGTTAAATTGAATTTTACTGGTACACATGAATTTTTAGAACAAGACTGACTATTGATGACCACAATGTGTCAAGAACAAAAAACCAAGAATAAAAATTTCAAGAAGAAATGAAACATTACCCAGGTTAACAGTGCCATTTTAACCTGAGGATAGAATGAAAAAAGATTCATGAAATTTCAGAGGTAAATAAAAATACTAAGGAAATAGGATTAATTAAAATTTTTAAAATAGCATTCAAAAATATTTCACATTTAAATATATGAAACAACTTGCAACTTCTACACTGTTATGTTTTTAAACACTTAAAGAATGAATTTTTGTTTAGTTTGTTATCTAGAAGTAGCTGAAGAGGATTATTATTATTTGAAAGCGCTACTATATTGTATTAAATTTCGTATTAAAGTATATTTTCCTGCCTTAGAGCTGTTCATTCTTTATTTTAAGTGGTCACATTTAAATTTCTGATTTTTCATTTATATTGCAGTAATATGTAGATTTTGTATTCTAATTATATTTCATATATTTTATTTCAAATTCATAAGCAATAAAAATTAATCAAAATGAATAACAAAACTGTAGAAATACATATTTGGAAGCATTTAGCATTTTGTCACTATTGTGAAAAATCACAATCCCTAATTATTAGCAATCTCAGGAGATTGAGTATGTTAGTGGCTGACAAAAATTTTATTCAAATCTGGTACTCAACAAAAACCTTTGACTAATTTCAGAAATCTACATTTGTGCAAATCCTAAATTGCACAAATGTAGGTTTCAAATGGATATCAAGTAAACTGTATTCAGAAGATTCAGAAGGGTGGAAAGTAGCTAAAGGATTTATGACATCCAGAATATCGTAAAGTAATTTTACCATTTTATATGATAGTAAATCAAGCCAAATCCATAATGGAATAATTGATGATAATAGAAGACAATAATAATCAATCATCAATTTAATCATTGTGTGATAGCAATTAAGTCTTCAAAAAATTGTCACTGTCATGATAGCAATAAGCATCTTGTGATTACAATAAACATTTAACTTTTCAGATTTTTGAATTTTGATGCAGAGTTCAACACTAAACAAAAATTTAGGGCTGGAATACTATTGGTTCGTGCGAAAATAATTGCAGTTTTCAACTAACTTTAAAGCAGTATATCTCAGTTTAAAATAAAATTTTATTAATTGAAATCAGAATCATTAGAATTACACATTTTTACCAACAAGAAACAAGTTACTTATTTCACTAGCAGAATTCTGGGGTGCTAGAATTGATAAATTCTTCAAAAAAGGTATTTTTACCTGCTGCTTAGCTGCTGAAAACTCTCAGGAAGTTGAGATGCCTGAAAAAGTGGTAATCTGATATAAGTCTGGTAAGATGGATAGAGTAGAGTTTAATAATTTAATTTGTTCAATTTCTGCAGTGTCATTTATTGAGACATGTAGTTGAGTATTGTCATGGAGAATAATAATTGACACTTTCAATTGACCAATGTTGGATGTAAACATTGCAGACACATGTAGATGAGTGTCGTCATGGAGAATAATAATTGACACTTTCAATTGACCAATGTTGGATGTAAACATTGCAGTTCTTAAGGCAGTTTGATTTCCTGGCAATACTTCTCAATTGTGATGGTTTTGGCAGGATTTAAGAAGTTGTAGTGGATGATTTTATTTGCTAATCCCTAACCATAATCTCAGTTGAGGAAGTGTTTTGATGCTTCACTTAAGCCAGTAAGCAGAAAGCATATATTGTTGTATAGAATCCATTTTTCATCATGCCACATTACAAGGCAATCAAGAAATAGTGTGTTTTTGTTGCACAAAAGCGCAGAGAAGATTAAGCAACAATGTTCTCATTTCATTCAGCTTGTGTAACACTTTTGATTTTCCAGTTTGGAACATATGTCAAACAACTGTTGAATGGTCAACATTTAGTTATTCTGCATGGGTCAATTTCAATAATGATTCAACTGGTTGTCAATCACAAAGGCATTCATAACCCTCATCTTCAAAGCTTATCTGTTATGAAATTTTTGGAAGCAATTTTGAGCTGCAAATTTTTAGTTCCCTGACCAAATGCTTGATTGATATTGCAAACAGTTTCCACTGTTGTTTACATTCCATTTTGAAGTCATACAATAAAATTGTTGGAATATGTTTTCTCCATCTTTAACAGCTTAAAATAAACAATTACAAACAGTGAAAAACAAAACTCTTAGCATAAATCAATAGAGCAAATTTCACACTTAAAAATGGTATATTATATTCACAAGTTTATTACAAAATAAGCATCAAAGTTTAAAATAACAAAAACTACAATTATTTTTGCATCGACTGATAATAAGACTCAGAGTAATAATTACGAGATGGATTATGGATCTCAAAGATATATCAATAAGGAATAATTTAAGCATGCATCATCATAATGTGATATCATGATGTAACAATGAAATAGCCATTTATGTATACAGTACATTAGCATCATCATTAAGATGTAACTGATTATGATTACATATGAAAAATATAGAAAAATTATATGCTAGAAATTCCTGGGCAGTAACAGGTGATAAAACTAATTTAAGATAAATTGCAATTTTTTTTATCTAAAAATTTGCAATATTTTGGGCAAGAAATATAATAGCAAAATGTTTTTGGCTTCATGCCCTCATTAGATGCTAATCAAACAAGTTTAGACCAATGCAGTTTGAGCACAAATTCCAAAAGTTTAAAAAAAAAAGGAAAAATACAAATGAAAAGATTTTCACACAAATTGCAAATTTTCAAAATTTATTAAAAAATTGGTGGAATGCCTACATCTAAAATTTTTTAAAATGAATCTATACATGGATCACTACCATCCTATAAAATTTTCTTCATATCAGCAACTCTCAGGTCAATTGGGTTACCTTGTTAGTACTTAACACCATTCACACTGTCAAAAACAATGATCAAAAAGATGGTCTATGTTACTTCATCAAAGTTGCTTATATGTTCATACTTGGTTGTTAGTTATTATCCTGAAACAATCAATGTCGCTAGTCGTTTTGATCTTGACCAAGTTTAAAGATTTAGTCGTCATTCTACTTCAACCAATCAGGAAGAAGTATTTTTATAAAGTAAAATAAGGAAATTTTGATTTTGGCTGTATAAGAGAGACCTTGACTGAATGATGCTTCTCATAAAAATTATTGTGACTTATTAATAATTTATTTTCATTGAAGTACTAATGTTACTACAAGTGGATCCATATTTGCTGACTATCAAAACAAATGTTTGTATATGCTCAATATAAATTATCGTAGTATTCTTTGAACAGATGTGAATAGCTAAGAGATAAGTGAAAATAAATAATCTTTGTCTTTGGCTGTTGTCTTTAATCTTTGTTGTATATATTTGGTCATTGTCGTTGGCAGTATGAAAGGAGCCTTATATGAAAAAAATTAAAATAGTCATATCTTGCCTAATTTTCATTAGAATCTTGAAATTTTTATAGTATTTCCTTCAGAACATTCTAACCATGTTAACTTTTCAGAATTTTTCACTTCTCATTCCATATACAAAAATTAACGAAATTTTTTTATATGAAAATAGCCATCCAACGAAACCAATTTTACATTTGGATAGCAGCGGGTATTGAATAAAACAAGTCAAATGAAAAAAATTGGACCATTTTGGAAAAAAATGGTAAAAACCAAGTATTATGCAAATTTTCAAAGTTATGGCATGTAATTAGTCAAAAGTAGCATAAATTTAAATAGCAATATTAAAACATTGTCATAATAATTAATAGTTTATATTTATTGATATGCTTCTACTTCAATAATTTGTAACTAATTTTTTATAAATTTTCTAATTTACATCTATACAACCTAGATTTTTTCATTTCTTTGCATTCTTCTGTTTCTGCACTATTGAAATATAATTATACACAAAAACTAGCACTATATTGCAGAAATTATTTGGACAAACGTTTTCAACTCTCTTTCAGGGTCATCATCAGGTTTAATTACATAGATTTATTCATCTAAATTTACATAGATTATAATCTACATAAAAAAACAGTCTTTACTTTGCTCTAAGTGGACCACAGATAGTTTATTGTCCTTGTTCAACCAATACAAGTTGTGGGGTAATGTAAGTTTAGCAGAAAGTGCAGAAAAGGAATGGCAGCAATAAAACAAAAGTGCCACAACCATTTTTTTTTTTTGCAGATATTTACATTTGTATTTTTCATTTTTTGACAAAAATAGTGAAAATGTAAAATATCAATAAATCAATAAAATATCAAATATTGTATATTTTAATAGAATTAATATTTTCATATCTAATAATTTTATAGCATTTTATGGTGCATTCAAAAAATTTCAGAAATTATTGCATAATTAAATTCTACTTCTTACTTAAGCATGAATAATTCAACACGTCAAAAGTGGAAATATATACTTTAATATATTTCCACTTTTCACATGTGCTGAATTATTCATGTTTCAGAAATTAACTATATCAACATATAATCAGAACAATATGAATATTGTAGTCTAGAACAGGGATGGGCAACCCTTGGCCCATGAGCCCTTTATAAAATACTTTGTATTAAAATTAATTTGCTACTTTATTTTGATGATTTATTTAAATTTAGATAACTATTTTTTTTGCAACTTTGTTACAAGTGCTACTTGACAACACCTAATTTTAATAAGTGCAACATGTCAGGCACCCCCAAAAAACACCTTTCCCTTGCAGTAGTTATAATGTTATCAGCAGTGAAGTTGTAATAACCCCAAATGTATTTTTTGGTTTTTGTATTATGAACATTGTAAAACCTAACCAAACTAATTGATAATGCCAAAAAATAATTTCATCGCTTGAAAATATGTATAAATGCAAACAATTTTTTCAAAAATGGCATTCTTGAAATCAAAACATAGATCCAGAATAAATAATGAAAATTTAGAACACACCTTGTGTGTTGCAACAACAGAAATTGAACCAGATATCAAATCATTATTAAAAAATAAGCAGTGGCAAATGTCACTAAAAATGTTATAAGTAATGATTTTATGAATGTTTTTATAATGTGCATCATGCAACAAGCAATAATAATTAAATAAAAAAATTAATATTTTTAGAAATCAAAAAATTTTTCATAATGTTCTTTATCCACAGGACTAGCTTTTTTTGCAACAGCTCAAATTTAGTTATGGTCAAATCTAGCCTGCTCATCAAAATAGTTGCCCACTTCTGATCTAGAACAGAGAGAAGGAATAGGAAAAAAAAAGCTAATTGTATGAAAGATATTCAAAGAAATTTTCATAAAATATCATTATTTGGACTCTTCTTTAAGTTTATCATTACTTAAACTTTCTTTTAATACTCATTTTAAGGTTTAACTTAAATTTATGGTTCTAAATTTTATAAGTTATTGGGTAATGTCAATCAGTATAATAAATTAAAACAGCTTATTATGCATTTGAAACATTTGAATCTGCAATCTACGCAAGTATTTCATTGCTACTCAACTACAATATATTTAGAGAGCCAATCAAACGCAAAATATTGAAATAGTAAGACCACATTTAACACGGGATACGTTAAAAAAAAAAACCAAGTGCTAAATGAAACAGCATTAAACAAGGTCATCTTAACATGTAAGTAACAGAGATAGGTGAAACCGGACAATGAATAAAAAATATATGTACTATTTTTTAATAGTATTTTGTAAGATATATTATTACTATATTGCATAAATTATTCATGAAAATCAAAAATATTCAAGTAACTAATTTATGTTTGTAATGAGGACGGTTTTTCCTCATTTGACACTTTGTTTTCTCATTAAGAAATAATCTAAAATCGTTTGCCTTTTCCTCTTTCGTTCAGCAAGCAATTGTCGATACTGAGACATTGCATTTATGACACTTCGTCTTGCTTTTGAATTTCTATCAAAATTTGGATAATTTTGTATAAACTGATCTATAATTTCCTTAATAGCAGGCTAAACTTGTTTGAGAAAATCTGCTGCAAGTTCCTTTTGCTCTCATCTTCAGAAACGACCGCAGCAGATTTTCGTATTGCATTGTACTGCAAAGACAGCATAGGAGTATCAAAGCAACAAATTCGTGAGATTTCAGATTTATATGAGTATAATATAACGGTTTGAAAAACTGCACCAACATGAACCAATAAAAATATATAGAATTCGAAAAACAGTGTTATATCGAAACAGTGTTAAGTGAGGTCTTACTGTAAATATCAGAATGAAGAAAATTTGAAATCCAGGACATTTTAAAGCCCTGGACAACTACTAAAATTACTGACACAAACATCCTACACTGATGCTTAAATATCTTATTTTTATACATTAAATCATATGTAATTATGGTGATTTATGAAAAATTAATATTAGAAAATGATATAATTATGAATTTAGTATGCATTTAAAAAACCAACTTATTTCTAAAATTTTTTGATTATGAAGTCAAAAACAAAACAGTTAAATGATTATTTATGGAATTTAAAAAATTTTATAAATTATCTATATCTTGTCAAAAAATCAATGAATCTGATAGCAAAATTAACTTAAATATTCCTGTTTTAAACATACAAATTTTCTGTGGAAATTATCAATGAAAATTAAAATAATTTGCAGATATATTTTTAAAGAACAAGAAACTGTACATCTGATGGATGGCATATTTTAAAAAAATGTACCACCAGAAAAAAGTTCAGAAACTGAGTGTTCTCAGTTTGAATTCCTAGGTTTGAGTTATTTTTTCAAATATAAAGTATCAAAGTTGAAAATATGAACATTCCAATAAGTAAATGCTAAACATTTACTTATTAGAATTGAAACATTTACAGCAAGACAGTTTGTAGCAGAAGTCAATTTGTTACATAATTTGAAAAATCAAAATAGCAGATCAAGAAGAAATAGGACACCTGACTGCCATGTTTCACTGGCACATTATGTAAATAACTCATTCCCAGATTGTGCCTAGTGTAATTTCTCTGTACAAAAGAGGATTTATTTTCATTCTCAATTAATTATTAAGTTTATCCTAAATTACTTAAAATATTACAAACGGAAGTACTTTTTTCATTGAAGATGGTTAGGGTAAGTTCCTAAACTCCACAGTCTATAAATTGCTTTAGGCAAGCATCCCAAAACTGTTGTTGAAGTTAAAACATTTTAAACCAGTTTATGCATCGGAGTCATCGAAGTTTTTCTTCGATGAATATCGCTAGGGGAGTATTTAAAATGGTGTCAGCAAAGTTTTTAATTAAAGAAATGTTTATATTTTTTATATAAAGTGACCCACACATAATAAATCATCTATTTTTTATATATAAAAATGTTTACAGTGTATCCACAATTACAAATTTATATTAAATATGAATTTCCACATGATTTAAACATGGTGTATTAACTGATATACTTAATAAAAATTTAACATAAAATTACCATATCATTTTAAGAAAAAAAACAACAACATATCTGCACTGATGTTCTTGATAGACAAAAATGTTCTTTAAAGAATATATAAGAATAGTATAAATATAATTTTTAATTTTTTTCTTTTTGTTCTCTTATTTTCATGTAATACTAATAACTGAATAATCATGTTATCTTTCTTATAAAAAACTGTTGTAGTATTTAGTTCTATAGAAGCTATAGAATAATTTCTTTTGACATCGTTTTTTCAACGAATTCAACAAACTGTTCCGAGGTAAACATCGATTTTTATTGTTGCAGGCACTTTAAATAAAACGTTGAGTTTAGGAATGTATCCTTATTAAACTAACTAAAAGTACTACGAATAAAAAATTTATGTAACTAACTGCGTAAAGTGCTTTAGTTTAATATTTTAATAGGATTTATTTTTATCTATCAATAATAACGAAGAATAATTAACAAAATTTCTTTATTGTTATAATTTGATTTTAAAAACCATGTTTTCATTTCTTTAAATAAAATCATTGTTTCATCATAAAATGTTGATTTTGTTGATCTTTACTTAATTTTATTATTGTCAAATTTCATTTTGAGAACAGAATCCATTATTTATATACCTATAGGAAGTGGATTCTTTATTTACAAATTATTACTTTAAAAGTTTTTGATTTTACAAGTTTTTGATTTTATTCATTGCTGAATTAACTTGTAAAATCAAGAACTGTCAATATCTGGCTTCCAAAAAATTTAAATCACAAAATATCTTGTATTTTTTTTTCTATGAACAGAACATATCTGGAAAATATCTACTGTATTTATAAGTTACATATGCAAACATATTATTTTACAATATTTAAAAATTTATTGAACATGTTATTTGACTTATGTTTTATATTTGTTTATTGAATCAATCATTATATTACTGGCACAATATCATACCATGTGGCATTATATACCTTTCAGTCTTGAACAAATAAGACTCTTAACATTATGTAAATGTAATCACTAGAGTCCACTAAACTCCAAGAATTATTTTTTCCCAACTTATGCAAAATTCAGTTTACATAAACTTCAGTCCCAATTTTGCATAAAAGGAAATACCTTTTGTAATTATTCATGTATATTTAAAAGTTTGCTTCAAAATGCACAATTTTTCTTTCATGTTTATATGCATTGCTTCATATGCTTATATTGCATTATATTAAATAATGCCAAACTCAAAACATGAGAGAACAGATCAAAAAACTGAATATAGAACAGAATTTGATATGAAATATATCAGCTGATTTCTATTTATATTGAATTGTTCCCATGCAATTTTAGTTGCTCTGATTAAAACTGATGACTACTCTCTCTCTCTCAATTTGTTCAGAGTTTTACGATACAGGCAAACCAAAAATATTGAAATCTGCATATATTTCAAACTTTTGAATAGATAATAAAGATTTAAAAAAAAAAAAAATTTATTTTTAGCAATAAGTTTCCATAATTCATCAATTTTGATCTGAATTTTCAAAGCTATGATCTAAAATATCCATTCCAAATATATTAACACACAATTAACAGTAAATGATTAAGATTTTTCCCTATACTAATCAACTTTAAAAACAGTAAACTAATATTAGATACAAATTTCATCCACAAGTCAAATTATTAATAATAGCTTTAAATAGCTAATGTTTCCTTTCTATGTGAATTTATTTTAATGTAATCAATTATTTAAATATGATTAATGATTTAAATGTGATTTCTTTGTCCAAGCAATTTTAAGTATAAATGTATACTAATGTATTTTTAAAGATTAAGGTTAAATTCAATTAAAAGAAACAAATCAAAAATTTCTAATTTCAAGTCTTAGGAAGGGAGCATTATATAAAATCTGAGGATAATCTTTAAATGTGAATTCTGATTCATATATTTTTAAAGCTTAAGATACTTTTCATCATCTTGTTTTTAATTGCCCCCAGTCAAAACATTTATAAAACATTGAAGATGATACAAATTACACACAAGGTCAAAACATCTTGAGGTTATAGAGGTCCATAAGCCATATATTAGCCTTACTGATTTACATTATTGATATTTTTATTTGCAATATACAATAGTAGTAGAAATATTTCAAGTTATATCACACATTGATATTTTACTTTAGCTGAATATTCTTTATAAAAACTAGATCTTTGTGGGTCCAACAAATCTTTTAAATTCTTTTCTAAAAATAGAAAATCAGTCTAAATTATAGTTCAACTATAATTTATTTCATTTTATTTAATTTATATTATATTACATTTATTATAGTATATTGTAGCCACTTAAGCTAAATTTAATTAGTGTTAAAAATTATTTCACTAGAAATATTTGACTGGTTAGATCCAAGTATAAATTGAGTATGGAATTTTACTTATGTATTGTATTAGTTAACAATTTATTAGAAGTATCACTTGTTTAAAATTTTTGTAAATTTGACTGGCTTTAATTATATCATCTTAAATTTAATAAATGATCTAGTGTCATTTATGATACAATGACAACTATTTCATCTGTCTCAACATTATTTCCAACAGATTATAAGAATTCATATCTAAATATCTTTTAATATACATTACTGACAAATGTAATATATCACAAATTACCATAGGAAAATATTGTCTGGTAACATTTAGCTGAAACCAATTTCCATAAATTTTTGGTAAAATATAAGAAAATAAATCTAAACTGAAAATAAAAAAAATCATTGTTGTTGTAAATTTAATATCCGAGATATTTTATGAAAGAATATATTTGTGATAGACTGTTCAATGTAAAATCCAATATGGTACTGCAATCTGATATTTATTACTAATGTTACTGACCATATAATGTCATGCATGAATTATTCAAAAAATACTAAATATATCTATATAATTTCATTATTATAAAATGCATTAAAAATATCTTAAGAATATAAATCTATTAAATTAAATTGGGTTTGCTTTGCATTAATATATTTTCTTAAATAAATCCAGTTAACTCAGAGCCGATGATAACTAAATTCGCATGACTAAAAGATATTAGGTTTCATCAATTTTACATTTACGAAAATGATTATTCCATCCAGCACAGTAAATATATGGTATGCATTTAAATATTTCCAGATTTTATATAAACACTTTTTTTTTCTATCAATAAAAAATATTCCATAAGAAAAAGTCTTATACTTTGAAACTAAATGATAAAAATTCTATTTCACTGTTATATACTTATAAACGAAAAATTTTAAAAATAATTGAAAAATCAAATAAATTCTATGAAACTAAAAAATTTGTTTAAAAAATGTTTTGTATATTGATACATGTGTACAGTATTTTGAAATCGAATTAAAAAATTAAAATAAATTTTATTTGTCAAATTTCATTAAATTTATTGCTGGAAGTTATTATGTAACTATTAACATAATTATCGCAAAATTTTCTATACAAATTAAAAGAAATTATTTCAAAGCATTGGAATAAAAGAGAAGGAAATTCTTTTCCAATAAAAGAATTAATTTATGGTTGCCATACTTGCTTAAGCCTAACATGATAACTAAGCCTATCTCTGTTAAGTCGTCATCCAGAAAACTGCGAATAACTGAATATAAATACTAACTACAATTAATTCTTACCGCAATTTGTAGGCGAACAGAGGTGCTCAAATATATCTACGACAAATCCGAACTCTTACCGACGCAATTCAGTAAACAAAATTTCCACCCTTCGAAACACGACCGCACAACACAAGTGATACTTCTGCTTCCGCTATGAATGGTGGATGACGTCAAACTTAACACTATAAATGCATTTATATAACAAATATCCATACTTAATGTAATGTTATCGATTTATAAATCTTAAAAAATTTTCATATTTTTTTAAATTACACATTTCTCATACCCAATGAAGCTCTTCTATAAAGTACTATATTATTATTTCCTCCGAACTTCTTTTTACATCCACCTGTCCCCGTGTCTTTACTATAAAACACCCCGTTTATGACGTTACGCGTGCGGTGATGACGTCATTGTTGATTTAACTTCAATCAAAATGGATTAAAACGAAATAATTCTTTATTACAAAATATTAATTTTTTGTCCTGTGTGAAAAAATAAGATAAATAATTAACTTCTTAATAACTGATTAAAATATATATATATAAATTTATTTTTATTTATTTTATCTAACGAATCTAAATAAATTATTTTAATGTAGGAAATTTTCGAAAAACCCAACGACGGAAAAACCTTAATATATTTTCACGTTAACTAACAAATTAAAATTTAATTGCATAACATGTAATAGAAATAATAAAACTTAAGACATCTTTAAACCGGAATTTTTATTCGTTTTTTTAATTAATTTCAAAAATTAAAATTGAGCAAATAAAACTATTTTAAAATATCGCATTATCATTATTTAAAAATAACGTTTAAAAATATTTTTAGGCATTTGCATTAAAATCTCGTCGTGGGGATTATTATTTAAAATCCAAGATTTATTGATTTAAGAAAAATAATAATTTGAAAATAAAAATAAAATACGATTAGTATATGATTCAGAAATATTTATTATTTACTCGCATAATAAATGTTTTCATGTGCGAGTTTATAATTTTAAAGGCACGAAAAAATTAAATCCGCCATTTTGGATGGATTAAAAAAAAATTTTTTTTCAAATTTGTACTTATTTAATTGAAAAAACTGAGATGACGTTGGATTACAGGACAAAAATTCAAATTATATTCAGAAATCAATTAGAAAAAAATTCGATATTCCTATTATTTTACTTATCGATTTGTTCATAAAATTTTAATATCCTCGTATAACGCGGCGGGTTAACTTCCATAGAAACGCCGCTTTATACGAGACCGTTGTATGTGAGAGACATTATATAGAAAAAGTAGAATTAAGTTTTAAGATATCTGGCAGAAAACGAAGACAATTTTTAACAATAAACACTTTGAACGGTAAAAAACTGACACTACGCAAAAAAATGTATGCATGCGGGCTAAAAGATAATTCTCCTAATATAAATTCATACAGATTCATAGAAATTTGTAGACCGCGTTGTATAAGTACCGCGTTATACGAGGGTTTGCTGTACTTATTAGTTCACAGTTTAAAAAACAAGTTACATAAATAACGATGTATATTTATTTAATGATTTTTAATCGTGAGTTAAACAATTATGGAATTATCATTAATATATGCACAAATTACTTCCGTTTCTAGGACATCCATAATTTTTTTAATTATTATTTATTTTTTTACATTATAATTATAAATATTACGAAATTAATATTTGTTTTCAATTATAGTGAATGCATCATTACAAATTGATCTCCACATATGACTATAGAATAACTATACGGTATATATGCGTAAATCATTTCCTTACAGGATTTCCGTCAAAATCTAATCACTGGTTCTCTACGTATTAAATTCCTAAAAACAGAATTTCATTCTTTCGAGTTTGTATTCGTTGTTGAGTTATATTGAATATCCGCACATCTATTCATTTACACGCACAAACATAACGTTGCAAAAATGTAAAAATGGATTACTGGAAGCTTGAAACATTTATTTTTATTAAAATAGGAAAAAATTTATCTTAATTACCATAGTTTCAATATATTATTCTTATAAGAAATTAAATTTGAAAAGATGCATAAGTAGTATTATTTCCAGAATGATTTTTGTTGCTCAAAGCATCTGAATTTTCTCTATAAATCATAAATTAAGAGCCTGTAAAATGAATGTTAATCAGTATTTTTATTTATAAAAAAGATTAATATTGGATATAAGAATTCATCGCTTTCATTGACTATAAAGTCAATGAAAGCGATCTTTAATAAACGTTTCTAACAAGTAAGAGATGTCATCCGGGAAAAAAATTTATAAAGACGTCACAATAGTGATCCTACCATCATTTGTATATATTTATCATTTGTATATGATTCATAATGAGTTCTTTTAATCTACCGAAAATTTTGCATTGCATGTAAAGACTCATTTATTCGAATCAAAGAGATAGTTTTAAAATTTGATAACAGGCACCAATACTGAATAAAAGAGTTTCAAGAGAAAAATGAAATCTCCTTTAACGCTTTCATATGATGCATATGCTTCTTGTTATCAAATTTTATACTAATTATGTTTGTTTATTTTTATTCCGTTTCATAGTTTATATAAAATTTAACTTTGAAATTCTTGTTAATGCCAAGAGAAACAAATCTGATCTGTTAACAGGATCCAATTCATTTGAACTTGGGACCTTCGAACATAGTTGTTGATTATGTGTCACAAGTTTTAAATAATAAAATAATTTTACCTTTAAATATTTTATCGTGGAATAAAAATAATAAGAAATTTGTTTATAAAATTTGAATCAGCATATTTTTCAAATTTTATAATTAATCTTATAAATTCATTGTAAGAGATTTAAAATCTAAACTTATTCATTTATCTATTGTACTTTATCAACAAACAGTAGATAAATCAATAAGCTGATAAAAAAAAAACCACAAATGAACAAGTTCTGATTAAATAAATGATTAAACTATCGATCGTAGTGATGATTTAAAAAAATGCATAATTTATACGGGAAAAAGTATTTTGAAAGATGTATAAAATTTCGAGTTTTAGAAATATTATTTAAGAAAAAATAACATGAAAATATGCCTTATTCTAATGTAAACAAAGCTTAGATTGGCTAATGAAATATCCGAGTTATCTTCTCTTCCCCACAGTCAGTTACTCAATAGCTGACTCCAAAATTTCGAGGAAAAAAAGAGGAAGTTTCGAGGAAAAAAAATTGTTTATAAAAGAATACTTCAATTTTTGGAAAAATAAAAACTATAAACATTCAGTGGAACTAGAGACTAGGAAATTGGAGATTTTCAAGTACTAATATTGAAAATATATGAAATAGAGAATTGTATGTCGATTATATTTTACGTAATTTAAAAGCTTAAATTTCTTTACTATTAGAGTACATGAAATTATCATTATAATCTCTATGGTCTGAGATTGAAGTTTGAATAAAAAGGAACGTTTTGGTTACAGAAACCTTGGCGATCTGGAAAAAAATAAGGTTAAGCATGTGATAAACAATAACAATCTCAGACTTGTTTACTAAAGCGTTGTTTTGAACATCAACAGTCTGAGTTGACTGCGTTTAAAGGGTATAGTTTTTTTGTCATTTTTAAGTTTGATAATTGAATTTTAAAAGCACTGTTTCTTAATTTTATTTTTCTGTTAGTTTAATGTGGTGGAAAATATGTATGTAATTAATATTTTTTATTTAAAAATATTGTATAAATGCAATATAGTTTATATATATAGTATTTAAATTTTAAATATATAATATGTAGCATTTTAATTTTTGATTTAATTTTAACAAATTAGGCTGAACTCACACGGACCGCAACAGAACCACGCCACAACCACAAAACGGTGGTTGCTTGTTGATGGTCGTGAATTATAATTACATTAATATAGAAATGCATAATCTAACTTAGACGAACCACTAAACTGAAGTTGGTTTAAACGGCTGTGGCAACTTGTGTCGTGATATCATCCACAAAATTGTGGTCGTCAGTGGTTGAGCGCAACTCACACAGTGCGACATACCGACCACTAGCCGCCGACAGCTCTTCCTTTCAATCAGCAATCGGTAATGGATTGCGCATATATACGCGCAGTCCCTTACCGACTGCGCATATATGTGGTTCGCGAGTGGCTGATTTCGGCCACAACCCAACCACACGGTAACCACCGTTTTGTGTTGTGGCGTGGTTCTGTTTTGGTCTGTGTGAGTTCAGTCTTAAAGTTGTTTTTTTAAATTTAATTTTTAACCAATTTTAGCAAGAAAGTGAGATTTATAAAATAACTATGCTGGCTGTATGCTTCCATTAATAACTTTTGAGCTAATTAATAGATTTTTCAAGAAATTATATAGGTGACGATGTTCTGCTTTTAATACTGTATATCAAATTCTCTAGCTCCAAGTGTTTAAAAATGGTGAGCATTTTTAACTTCTGAAGATAATGTCTTAATATATCTTGATAAATTTATTGGATTTTTTCAGAAAGGTCAAGTAATTGAATATGAACTCGGTGACAAATCAATTAACCCGTTATCTTCAATCATTTAAAAATGGCGGCTGTTCAAACTTCAAAGGTTTCTCTCTAATAACTTTTGAACTATTTTTCCGATATTTATGAAATTTAACAAATTGGTAAGCCAATTAAAGTCGATCTTGAAATAAATTTAATTAATTCTGTAGTTTTAAAAATGGCGTATGTTCAAACTTCCGAGATTTATTTAAACTCAGAATCCTAACAAGGGGTACTCGCCTCTAGCTCAAAGAAGATAAGAGCGTAAAACAAAGCTTTCAATTTTGCGAAAGTTTTTTTGAGAAGCGTAAAAAGATGTTCCCCGTTTTGGGGGTACAGAATGTATTTGCTCCATTTTTAGGTATAAAAAAAATCAATATTCTTCGTTTTTGAGGGCGTAAAAATTTATTTGTCCCATTTTTGAAGTGTATAAAATGCATTTGCTCGGGCGCACAAACACCTTTTTACGATGCTGTCTAAATTATAATAACTATGAAATTATTTGACAGATTTTTTATGATATTTAACATATACCATTGAAGATTTACCATTGATTGGTTTTACCATTGAAGATGATTCTGATGACAAATTTTAATCTTATATTCTTAAACCATTTCAAAATAAAGCACAGATTCAGAAAATAAGAGATTAATTCTTTCAAGGACTATTTGTTATTCTTAGAATAACTTTAACAAAATTACTATGTATTCTCTTCTATGATTTCCAGATAAAAACCGTTATGGAGTTATAAATTTTACTATTAATTAATTCAAAAACTATTATTTTACTGTAATATGTATATTAGTTTATTTTGAATTTTGTAGATATTTTGAAGAATATTTGAATTTTATCTCGATTTTATCGAAGTTCAAAAACTCTTAAAATTAAATTCAATAATAGGCCGTATAAATTCCGTTGAATTAAATATTTATTGAATGAAAGTCTTTCATTATTAAATAAAAACAAGTAGACAATTGACTAATGACATTTTCTCAAAAATTCATAATCCAAATTAATTGTAAATAATTCGATTTATTTTATCAATATCCACAATCAATGCAAATATAGAACGTATATTTTACATTAAAAAAAAGAATATGAATATATATAAAATATAAATTTAAAATTATTTTATGAATATATAAAATCAAACTTAAAAGTAGAATTTTATAATTAAAAGTTTAATACTATGCTATAATGATTATGTTCTAGATCGGAAGAGCGTCGT
>AYEL01077112.1:0-51235 GCA_000484575.1 Olivierus martensii
TTTTAAGAATTAAAGTTAAACAAAATATTTTAAATCAAAGCAATTTGAGAACCAAATTTATATTGCAAACAATATAAATTTGGCATTTTGTTTATTAAATTAATAAATTTATATTCTAAAATATTAACTATTAAGATTGATAATTACTACGAATCGAATTTCCAAATATCAGAATTTTCTAATTAATTGCCTATTAATTCCTTTTATTTATTGCCTATGTCAGTCTTGTTTTCTACATTATAAACTCTCATATTTTAGTTTATGTCATCGATGGCATACTCTTAAATAACAATACACACAAACTAATTAATGGCTTACATGTTGTTGGTTGTTGGCTAAAAATAAGTAATATGAAATTAAATTTAAATTCAACTGTGCTTTTAATAGGTTAGCTTTAAAATCTCTTAGAGATCACTGATACAAAACTTTTTAGCATTATCGAAATCATTTTTATCAAATAGTTCAGGAATTTGATCGATAAATCAAAAATATGTTTCAGTTGCTAAAACATTTTGGGTGCATAGAAAATCTATTAAAACTAGTATTATCAGTTGTTGCGAGTTATGAATGATTGGTCGAAGAGTCACTTTGTAACTTTCAACTAATCATTCATAACTAACAGCTACTGATAGTGCCAGCTGTATGTTATGAAATACTGCTTACATAGCATACAGCTAATATAATATCTCTTTCAGAATCGTCAATATTGAAAAATTGATAAGAATTTAATACAGTAATTAATTATTCATCGTGTGAAAGTCGTTAAATTATGCTCTTATTTCTATATAGTTATCTATATTGGACATTTAAATACAAAAAAAAAGATTAGAATAAATTTAAAATGTTTAAAGTCTGATTACATCTTGCAGATTAAAAAAAAAAAAAACAGAAATCTCAGACCAAAAGTTTCAAAATTAACCATGAAAGAAAACATATAACCATCGTATTTTATTTTTTAATTATTAAAGATATGTAGTCGATATTTAATATTTAACATTGTAACTATTTTATTTATACGTTTCGAAGTTTTAATTTATAACTTATATTTTTATTTTTTACAAAAGAAAAAAGTATCTATAAAATGAATATAAAAGCAAATGTTCGCATGTAATGAAAAATAGCGCAGGAAAGCATTATAAGATTTATATGATATAAATTATACAAATATCCCTCTTTATCGCCTCAGTACATTTATTCCTTGAACATTAATCATTGAATCAGTTCTTTTCATATCAATTCTAAGACCAATGTAAGATGCACTTCGATTTATTGGACATTAAAAGACATAACAAATGCGAGTCTTAGAATCGATGAAACATGGTATACAGTATTGATAAAATAAATCGATGTAAACAACTTGCTATAAAAGAATTATTACAAATCATTTTCCCTCATTGCATATATATATATTTGTTATTTGCTTAAGTTGTTATCTAAGAGATTTATGAAACAGGTCAAAATTATTAAAACACAATGCGTTTTCTACATCCGTATTATTCCTAGAAAATTTAATTTATAAGAAATTTATAATTTAGAACATTATATTATGTAAAAAAACCCAACTATCAGTTAAGGCGATAGATGGCTTAAAAATATACAATTTTACAAAAATTCTTTGAAATTGTATACAGTCCTTAATTTAGGAAAAATTTTGTTTACTATAAAATCTGATTTGGGATTATACTGATACAGAAAGTTTACCAAATCTATAATAATTAAAAAAATTATAAGTAAAGTTTTTAATTAATGATAAAAAAATTTACTGTCATTTTCAGAAAAGAAAGCTTTCAAATTAGCATTACATCATTTATATATGACAAATAGTTTTAGACGTTTTGTTCTATATGAAACTATTACTAACTTGAAATGTAATTCAAGATTTATAAACTCTTTCAAATAAATAAAATATCATATGTTATATATGCAACTTTGTTTCAAATGATATCGACTTTTTGAATTTCGAACGACCACTATGTATTATGAGTATACGTAGGAATCTGATATTGTATAGAACTGAATAGATAAAGAACTTGAGTAATAAAAAATTCCCTAACCTCAATGTTGATTCTTTTAGATATTCTATAGGAGAAAAGATGGCGAAATTGAATAATATATGATTGTTTTTTTAATGATTGGCACATAAAATTATTAATTACTAGCAATGGAATATATAGTTTATTACTAATACGGATAAATATTATTAAACTTAATTTACTTTTTAATGATCTTTTATAAAAAAAATAAAATAAAAGCAAACTATTTCGGTTTAAGCCTTTTGATTCAGCGCCATCTGTTCTATAGTTTATTACTAATACGGATAAATGTTATTAAACTTAATTTACTTTTTAATGATCTTTTATAAAAAAATAAAATAAAAGCAAACTATTTCGGTTTAAGCCTTTTGATTCAGCGCCATCTGTTGACTATTGACACAGTGCCAATTATTGAAAGTTAAGTTCATAATTTTTGGATTATTAGTAATTTTTTAATAATGCTTACTTGTTAGTCTAAAAATTATCGAATATGTCAATTATTTAAGCTGGAAGATCACAAAGAATCATGATAAAATTAGCGATTGTAGACGCTACTTTTTTAAGAGATTATTTATCACAAACAAACAAACATACAATCCAAAATAAAGATGAAAAAAGGAATATTAGACATTATTATGTAAAGACGCACTTTTCAGAAATATTATTTACTTAATTATTTATTTAGACAAATCTTTTAAAAAATTCTAAAAACAACATATATTACACAATATAATTGCATAATTAGTATTAATTTATATTCTATTATATAAATTCTATTGCTTTAGTAACTTATAAAAGTTCTGTGATGTCTATAATTTTTAAAAATTAGTGTCTTTCATGAAAATTCATTTAAATTATTCAATTCTTAAGAGTGTAATCATATTAAATTTTGTTTTCATACGTGATGAAACCAATTAACTTTGTCTACGCTAATGATATAATTAAAAAAGTTTAAAAGCTTGGAATTATTCTAATAAGGCTAAGTCTGATTTCTGAATATTTTAAATATAAAAGACTGAAAATATATTATTTAGTGTATAATATAAGCATGCACGCCATCTATTTTGTTAAAAAGCATTGCTTATGTTTTATTTTATTTAAAATTATAGAACAAATTTTTTCTAAAAGATAAGAGAGTAGAAGCCCAATTCCTTTGAGTATAAAGCTGGGTTGTCTAGGAGAAAAGTTCCATGCGTCAATTATTCCAACGTGAAACTAGTTTAGATAATCTAATATTATATCTTCTTATTTTCATGGTAAAAGGAATATCTTCAATTGGATATCTTACATAATTTAAATTCAATTATCGACAACATTAATAGTATTTGTCTTAGAGATAACTCCATCACTCATCCACTCATATTTTTCATTGTAATAAAATTAAGTTAAATTAAAGTTCTTTGAAGGTTTTATATCATCCGATCCGTATCAGGTAATAACGAAAGAGAGTTATTTAAAGATCCATGTTATACTCTTGTTTTTTGCTGATTTATATTTGGAAGTTATCAAATTTTTGCATACAAAAATTTGCTTATCTTTTGTGTCCGAATCACGATTTTATTCCACCGTTTTTCCTCCAAAGGGCCATAAATTGAAAGTTTCAAATTCACTGATTTGTAAATTTAATTTTTGGCCAAGAGTAAATGGAGTAGTACAATTTTAATCACAGCATCTACTGTTATGAAGAGAATAGATTCTGTGGTAAAGTGTGAGCAAACCACACTTTTCTAATGGTAAAACGTTAGCTTGTTCTATAAAGACTGAAATTAATACTAGGTCCTAAATATTTCAAGAGGGATTCGGATCCCCACAATAATCCCTATCCAAAACCTGAGAGACGATAATATTACAGGTGTGGACGGCCCACAATGTTTTCTAGAATATCTTTGTCGCTTAACCTCTAATTAGGAAGATGCGATAACAAGAGACAGACATATTCACAGCCAATTACAGTCAGGACAGCGCATCCCCATTTAAGATTTGATTGGTCCTGACGCTTAGTATCTCTGATTGGAAAGCAGTGTGAGCAAGAGCAGTAACAAGAATCATCTTTAGAAGGCTATTTTTTTAAATTAATACACAATAAAGAAAAAAAAATTATTAAATTATCATAATTGTCCTATTTATTTACATTTTGAAGGCAAAATTTTGAAGGAAAATTAAAATAAGTACGCTTATACAAATATTAATTATGTCGTTAAACAGATATAATTTAATTGAATGATATTTTGAACTTTGACTTTTATTTCGGACATCAAACATTTTTTGCGCTTTAAAGAGTATTACGCTGTTTTCTTTTGTCAGCAGCGGTATGTTAGTTGTTCGTACTTGTTCAGGATTGGAAGAGAACTGTTCCCTTGGCAACCAAATATCTCGATGTTCTAGCCACGTGATCTTAAAATATCGTCTCCAGTCTGAAAGAATTAAATTTTGAAAATTGACAAGGGTTTTAAAAATAAATCAGATTTTATTATTTGGTTTTAAAATTTATTCTCGTTATACTTTAATGCAAATACAAAAGAAATTGTTACGATTAAAGGATGAATTGTTCATGTCCTAATATCGACTATAGTATTTGCATTATTTAAAAACAATGTTAAACTGATTTGGAATTTTATTTTAATGCAAATTTTACTTTTTTTTCTATCATCTTTATCATCTCAATTATTAAGACAATAATTAATGTGTTGAACCACTAAATATGTTTTGTTACAAATTCTTAATCAAATAATTTTTGACAATAAAAATCCCTAAAACATCATGTATAAAAAAGGGATTAATCGCAACAAGCGGTTAAAATTATATATTTTATAACCACATCTTATGACATTATTTGAAATATTTTGAAGTCTCCAAATGGAGCAATTAATGAAATCTTAAATCTATAGTGATCAAATTGATTGTGCGAAAGAAGATCTTCCATATATTTTAAAATTTAATATGCTAAGTTTCAAGTATAATATAAAATTTATTAGTCACAAACATTGATATCAATTGTTTTAAAAATTTAATATTTAGTTAAGAGTTCAAGAGATATCAAGTCATTTAAAAGAAGTACAGAATAGCGAAACATAAGCATAAATTAAAATTATTGTAGTCTAATACTCTACTTATTTAAGAATCACATTATTTATAATTTTATTTAGTTTTATCTTTACTGTTATTTTCTGTTTATCAGAATGAAAGCAATGCAAACTATAAATGAATACTTCAGCATTAAGTTTGTGGTAAATTAACATTTTTATATTGTTCGTTTGTTCTAGACAAGTTAGATTTACTTCGCGCCAAGCGATAAAAGCGACGCGTCGCGAAGCACTGCGTTATCTGTTTCTCATAAAAAAGAATATGATTTTAGTTGTAAGTTATTGAAAATTTTTTATGCAACTAGGAGTGCGTAAGAAATTTCAGGATGCGCGTTTTTTACTTGTCATAATACATGTCTGTTATATGGAGTGCGATTATTCTTTACTGATAAAAGGGATTTACGATTAAAAAAGCTTTGGGACTACCAGTATCGATTAATCAGAAACTGTTGCTGATATGAATCGCATGCGCAACAGTCACCTTCAAATAAATATTTTCAAAAGATGTTTTCAAAATGTAAAAATAAATTCAAATAAATTCAAAAGATGTTTTCAAAAAATATTAAATTCGGTCTACAATCTTAAAGAATAATTAGGTTGGAAAAATTGTTTTAAATATCATTTTCGCATATTTATTTCTCAATTCAATAAAATTTAGAAATCTAATTGAGTAGTTTCAATCACTTCCTGGAATGTAGTAAACATTTAGAATTTTGTTTTCGTACCATATAAAGAAATATATTCTGACATATAAAGAACATGGATGTGATCGCATTTTTGGCTGTTTTGTTGAATTGCTATGCAACACGAATATAGCTTGTCCTTAGAGGAATTACAGTTGTTTTCTTAATAATAATTAATTTAGGTAATCGGAAACTTTTAAAAATAAAGTAACATTATGATAGATAAATTGCTTATTGAGTAAATTGAATTAATTAATTAGTAAAATAAACAAGTTGAAAAAATTAATTAAATAATATTATAATTGACTAAATATTCCATTAAATAGCAGTTAAAAAAATAAACAGATGCAATAAATTGTTCAATTTTTATCTTCAAATCTTTCTTTTATCTTTCTTAATTTTAATATTTTAGTATAGTTTCCTTAATTCTATAACTTTGTGAATGAACTGGCTTTTCATCAAATTTTTACTATATTAATTGGATTTTAATAATTTTCTTATATTAACTAACACTTTCGTAAATCTTCCCTTCCGAAAATAATAAATTGCAACAAAGTGTTTCAGTTAAATATAGTTATATAATTTGTGGAAATTCTGTTAGAAATATTCGGTTATTCATCACATACGGCTATTTATTATGCTGTTGTTATTTTTACTAGCTTGTATAAACCCACTGACGGGCAAAGGCTTCCCAATCTTCTTCCATTCCTTTCGGTATAAAGCTAATCTTGTCCAATTCACGCCTGCCTTTGAGATCAGCCGTCTCTCCATCTTGTTTTCTGTCTACCTAGATTTCGTTTTCCTTCTCTTGGGATCCAATAGGTTGAAAGTTTATCGCGCGAATGTTCCACTTCGTTAGGAAACGAGCAGCCCAACAAATAAATGCAGCGCCTGCCCATTTCCACTTTAAGAATTTGACAGTTTTGATAGAGTCACTTATCTTTGTTATATGTCTGATAATAGTGGCTTTAAACTTGTCTATTTTATTAATGCCCAACATGCTTCTGTCTATAGCTTTTCGGCATATTCTAAGCTTATTAGTTTGTTTGACAGTGAGAGACCAGGTATGATAGCCTAGTAAATAGTATAATCAGGTTATATAGTTTCCTTTTTAGTCAGATTGATAGATCACTCTTCAACCACTCCTTTAAGCGCCAGTAGTTTTTCCAAGAATTTGTTACTTTGCATCCATTTCTTTATCCATTCTGTTTTCGATGAGACTGTTTGGATAAGATATTTGAATTTCTGTTTCAAGAAGCAATAATATTTCAAGGCTATTATAGATTAGTTGAACATTGCACTATCATACAAGCGGAACTCTATTCCAATCTCCGCAGTTTATTGGAAATTGTCAAGGATAAATATGATTACGAAATTATTAACATCTTTTTTGATAGTAACTCTACTCTTAAAATCACCAAAAATAAAAAAAACCACTCTGTTATAGAAAAACCAATTAAAATGCTTTTTCAAGAAAATAAAAACAAATTTGATATCAAAGTCTACTGGATCAAAGGACATTCTAACAATAAAGGGAATAGACGGACTTCTTAGCAAAAAAAGCAATAACTAACCAAGTTCTTATAACCTTTAACTTGGTTCCTATTAGCTACATAAAAAAATATGACAGGAAATTTATTTTCTTTTGGCAAACTAATGGAACAACGAAACAACGGTAGGCACGTGGCTAAATTCTTAACCAATATTGAATCAATTTGGAACTGTAAACATTTTCAAAGTTTTTCCTCACTTAAGTCATCACAGATCACAGAAACCTGGAGGAATATTTGAAAAGATTTAAAATTATAGAAAATGATAATTGTACTTGCAATAGCAACGAAATTAATAATGTTCAGCATTTCATCTTCAATTGTCCAAGCTTTACGGAACAAAGGAATGAATTAGAACGTTGTGCAATTCTTGAAGGGTATAACTGGCCTTGCAGGGAGAGCGATTTTATATTTAATAAAAAGCTTTTTTACTCATTACGTAATTATCTCTCTAACACTAATGCGCTTGCAACTAATTACTGTGTTCACGCTTCCACATGGTGATTTTGTGTTGTGCAAGTGAATTACTTTCTACTCTGCATGCTCCGTCTAACTACTGAGCTACACACTTTGCGTTTGTAATTTTTACCTTGTTGGGTTTGTGCAACGCTTTTTGATCTGCAGACACTTGTTTCCTCCCCCAATGGTGCTCTTCTCCGCAGTTCAACTGTATTGTTACCTTGTTCTGGGATTTTGGTGTTCACTCGTCGGACGCTGTTCCCGCCTGACTGTTTTCACTTCTAAAATTGTTCTGCTGTGAAACCTCCTCGATCACCTTTTTCAACGCAAATTATACACACCTAGTGGCTACAATAATCTTCAAACCCTACAGCCTGATTTTTTGTTTAATTATTGCGAGTACTCATGGAACTCAGGCGTGATTGCTGCATTCTCTCATTTTCTCTAGTTGCCTGTCACACTTCTTTTGACAGGACTTTTATACTATCCGGTTCTTTGCCTCCCCTTCTCACTTCCCTTCATTCTTCAAGGGTTATACCTAGAAGTATGCAATATTAATCCTTTCCATCAAACAAAAAAAAATTTCTAACACGTAATCAAAAATTTGTCACGTAATCACTATTTATTGGGAGTTCAATATGA
This sequence comes from Olivierus martensii, assembly GCA_000484575.1. Taxonomy (NCBI): domain Eukaryota; kingdom Metazoa; phylum Arthropoda; class Arachnida; order Scorpiones; family Buthidae; genus Olivierus; species Olivierus martensii. The sequence goes on from AYEL01077112.1 coordinate 8,451, forward strand.
TTTGGCGCTATTTTTATTTTGCTATAATTGATAATTATGCCACATTTTTTGCTGTTAAGATTTCATTCCTGAATCATTTCTTCAAGCTTTGAGCTCTTCTCAGAGAAAAGGGCTTTGTCATCTGCGAATCATAAGTTGTTTAGTTTCTTGTCTAAGTGTTTATTCCATATTTAGATCTGTCAAGTTCGGTTATGTTCAATAGAATCGAATGCCTTTTGGAAGTCTAAAAAGGCTATATATAGAAATTTATTGTACTCCTGGTATTTTTCTATGATCTAATTAATGATATGTAGGTGATCAATGGTTGAGAAGTGTTTTCTGAAGCGTGCTTGCTAATACGGTTGGTTTTGATCGGTTTTGGATGATTCCTATGAAAATTTTGTAATTGTGTGAGATAACCCAAAGAAATCTAAGAAGGACAAACAGTTGTATAAGACAAAAATAAGGACAAGTATAAAACTTTTTAAAGGATTTTTTAGCGAATTTGCATAGTAAGCTTCTTTTCCTTTGAATCAGTGGAAGTTTATCCAGTAGAAGTCCCATTTTATATCTTTGTTTCTGCTTCGGCTGGAATATTGGAAGCTCTATCTTCATCCCTGTTTACAAGCAAAGACAGGATAGAAACCGACTTTTGTGACAGCTGGATAGGATTTTTACTTGAAATCTCTTGGATGAGGCACTATATAAGGAAAAAAATCACATCATGTGGTCAAAGAGTTTTTATTACCAAAGTGAAGCTATAATAAAATAGGATTAATGATCCAAGGCAACTCAGTCTCTTTCTTCGAGACAACTCAACAATTCCTTTCACTTTCCCTGTGATGTTGTGGTGCTGACATTGACTTTCGATTTTAATAAATTTCAATTGATGACTAAGTGTCGATTTAGTTAGGTTATATTTTATATATCTTATAATTTTATATTTTCTCAATACAGTATTTTCCTTAACGTTCAATATTATGTGACAATATTTTGTTATGGTTAAATTATTAATATAACAGTACAAGATTTATTTGGAATACATGATGATAAAATATAATTTTCGGTTTTATAATAACAATTCTTAAATATATTAATTAATATAAGTTTGCAAAAATGAATACAAAATGGATAATAATAATAATTTTCTAAACATAAAAAGGCATTTCTCTATTGAATAAAATATAACTATAGACTGATTAAAACAGATAATAACTATATTAAAAATGATCCTTTACAAGTACAGTGAAACCTGTTAAAGTGACTACCCTTTGGGACCGACCTGGCAGGGCATTTTTCACAGGTGGTCATTATACAGGACAATGGCTCTGCCACTTCCCCAAAAGAAAGAACAGATTAATCCAAACTGCAAATTTATATTAATTAAAATCATCAACTTGTAGTCAAGCGATATAATGTCATATAGCACATATTACCTTCTGACGAACAAAGTCTTAAGTTTATGGGTCTATAATTGTTTAAATCTGATTTATCTCCATTTTTATGAATTTAGATTATTATTTCAGATTTGAACCATGGTTTTGGTAATTCTTCTGTTTTAAGGATGCAATTGTATAGTTTTTGGAGTCAGGATAGAAGGATAGCGAACTCGATTTTTAAAATCTCCACGGGTAATTGATCATATCTTGATGCCTTTACATTCTTCATTTGTTTTATTGTTAGTTCTATTTCATCTTTTGTGATTTCAAGAATTGATTTATATATAACAGAATCATTTAAGGCTTCGGGTTCCTGTCTATTATTTGGGATGTTTGAGTAAGAGTAGGGTTTGCTTTAGAATTTTGTTGCAATAATAACAATATTTCAGATCTCTAAAGAATAACTCCGGTGTACATGCTATAACACGGAGTTATTCTTTAGAGAGAGTTTTCAAGATCTACCACCAGGGGCGGACCGTTAACTTTTGGGGCTCTGGACTAACAGTGTTTGGTGGCCTCCCCAATTAATCCAAATTAACCTAAAACGTCAAACTGTGAGAGCTCTAAAGCTAACACGCTTTAGAGTAGGTAGATTTGCACTCCCATTCCTCCGTTGCCACATTATTTGTATAATTGACAAACGACAAAGTATATTTTGATTTTACAGACTACTGACAGAGACGTATTTATATTTACTTCATTTAAAACATTGATATTTGATATTTTATTCAAATCCAATAGTGTTGGCAATCAACGATTTCAACCTTATCTAGGTACGAAAAAAATTTTGAATAATTATTTTTTCTTAAATTTTTAATTTAGATTGTTTTTATTTTTATTTTTTTGATCGCGAAGGGGGCCCTGGTCTGCAACCCATAAAGACCATGCCTAAATTCGCCCCTGTCACTAGTGCTTTCTGGCAATCTTCAGTGATGTACCATTTTCTAAAGCCTATTTGATATTATTTGTGTTCATGTTTCTTGTGTCTTTTCTAATTTTCTTTTAACTAGTTTGCTGAATTCAACAAATTCTATTTTATTTTTTGAAGATTTAAATCTATTTTTTTGTGAGTTTTCTTTGCTTTATTAGAAATTTAGTTTTCGGTAATTTTTGATTTATTGATAGTGTTTCTGTTCTGTAATGGATGCTATAATTCTTTTATTACTGCTTCAATTTTGCTGCAGAACAGTTGAGTCATTCTCATTGATTTCATATTGTGTTGTTAGAGTTTTTCAGATTTCCTTTGCATTTATCCCTGTTTGCATGAACTCTATGGTATTTAAAATTTTTTGCCCGAATCAATGATTCCTAATTTTTGCTTTGCGTAGTTTGAAAGTGATTCTGATTAGTCTATAATCAGAGTTGAATTCGAATTAGTTAAGTTCTTCAAGTTTTGCAGCTGTTATGCATTATTTACTAGAATATAATCTATTTCGTTTTTAATGTTTCTATCAGGGGATCCATGTCCACCTTCTATTTTTCTCAGTTTGATGAAGGAATTATTTATTTTTAATTGAAGAAAGAATTAACTATGTTTAGTTAATGACTAAGGGCAAACTGTAATAGTCTTTTTCCACTAGTGTTATTTTCTTTGCTGCCGTATTTTTCACGAATTTTGTCTTCTGATTCCAAATTTAGAGTTATAGTGTCCCATTAAGATGGCTTGAGATGTTTGTCCAGAAAGTGCTGTTGTTAGGTCATTTTAAAAATCTTTTCAATTCTTCCTCACTATGGCTATTTGTAAAAGAATATACTTGAATTATTGCTAAATGCTTCTTTTCTAAGTATATTTTTAATAATAAACAGATCTAAATTAGAATTAAAGTCTCTGATTTCGCTTTTCATTATGCAAATTTGTTGCAGTTCTATTCAAACAATAATAAAAACAATATAGCAAATTTATGCAACTGTGCTTTTATATATTGTCATATTTATTTATTTTTCAGAAGGATAAAGAATTTTGATAAACATTTAAGAAGGAAACACAATATCCATCTATCTCCCTATATAGTAGAATGGAATCGTTAGGGATATCCGAACAAACGGAACTAAGTAAAATAACATACATCAAAGTTAATTACTCCTTCTCTATATATAAATGGAGAGAATTATTTACATTATTATTAAAACGTAAACGAACAGTTCAGAAAGAACTAATTTCCTATTTTCTGAACATACCATTTATTATAGAATAATTAAAGATACGGCAGTAAAATGTATACTATCAAAATTATTTTCAGTTGCATAGCCTATATATTTAATATTATAAAAATTTCTTCAAATTCGACTCAATGCTCAGTCTATTCTATTGAATTTTTATTAAAATGAATTAAACAATTCGAATGTTATTTAGGAGGAAATTTAAAGTTTGAATCTTTACGTGATAATAAATTAAAAAAACTTAATTTATGTGCCTTCCAAATTATCTGTAATCACTTGACATAATTGATAAATTTTATTCCAATAATTAGTTCGAATATCTCAGAAGTTTGAATATAGGCCGTTTTTAAATAGTTAAAGTTAGTAGGTAAAGCTCTATGGTAATGGAAGAAATTATTAATTAAACTATGTTAAAACTATATATAAAATTGTTTGATTTGATGAGTTATTGCCACCTTTGAATTTATATGTGATTATAATTTAATTAAAGTAAAAATGTTAATTGATAAGGCGTTAAGGTTATCTTTAATAGCAGATTATTACTATCAAGTTTTATGAAAATCCGCTGATTAATTGATTAATAATTAATGAGTAAAAGTTATTAATGGGGATACATAGCAATCGTCAGAATATAGAAAGCATGATAATTCTGTAAGAATTCTTATTTTTCATCTTTTAGGCTGAATGTAATGCGAATAATTGAAATGAAAATATTCACTTGTCAACGATACTTTTTGTATAATATTAATTAGACACTCCTTCAGGATGATCTTCAGAATCCTTTTCTCTATTACATAATGTTTCAAAACAAAATAGGAAAATTTCAGGGAAACTAGAGGATCCATTTTTAAACGAAGTATATATCGAATCTGTTTAGCAGATTTTGCCTCTTTTGATATAAAAACAAATTTCTAATACCACCACTTTTGTTGTCGAAAATGAATTAAAAATTTAAATTAAAAGTTTTGATATTTGTGTTTTATTTTAAATAAATAAAATATTATAAAATTATTTTATAAAATCAGCTAACATTTATTATATTTATCACTAAGAAACTATAATAGGTATTAGAAGTGTGATCCTCTTATATAGTTATACAAACTTGATAAGGACGACGAACTGAATCGTTATACATTAGGGGTGTTCAACCAGTCGAACGCGGAGCGATTTTTGGTCGATCTCTTGTTTATTCCTCCTTACTTACAAATTTAATAAAAACTGAAAGCATAATATTTTGTTTATCATTATTTTGTATTATTTTTAATTCTCTTTAAGTGTATTGCTATTATTTATCTATTTTTCGTTAAAATTGCCAAATCAGTAATTTTCTTATCGTTTGGAAGTATACACATGAAAAGTTTCCAATATTAATTGATATTGCGCAAAAATTCTGTCTTGTTTTGGATCGATATACTTATTAGAATCCACTTTTTCAAATTTGAACGTCATAAAAATCAAGAAACCAAATTACAAATGATCATTGGCCACTTCTTCATATCAACCTAACTATGGAAATATTGCGAGCACCAAACAATGCCAAATTTCACATTAATTTTTTTTTTTTTTAAATCAACCAGCATTTCTTGTAATTTGCGAGTTTATGATTAATCTGTTGTTTTTCTAACTTTGATTTTCCAAAATAGAAAAATAAATATTTTATTTTAGTATATTTGTTTTATTTATTGTATTAAAATAATTAAGAGTGATAAATAAATTTTTAAATACACAAATAAAGTTTTTAGTTTCTCTTAAGTTTTTAAGGCTAGAAGAGTAGGTTCTTCGAAGTGAGTGAGCGCATTTAACTGCTTAGTTGTGCATAATCAGATATCAGGTATTTTTGACATATTTTATGCTCCTTTCCAATTAGAGATTACTAAGGGGCGGCGTCAGTTCCAACCGCGGGCTGTACTCACACCCGTGGAGGGGGCCGAATAGTGAAGGACGGCGATTGAAGGGCCGAGCCCAGCTCCCCGAAAAAAACTTTTCACAAGATACCAGACCCGGGACGCGAATCCGGGTCCTCCTGCATGGCACGACGGGCTGTACTCACACCCGTGGAGGGGGCCGAATAGTGAAGGGCGGCGATTGAAGGGCCGAGCCCAGCTCCCCGAAAAAACTTTTCACAAGATACCAGACCCGGGACGCGAATCCGGGTCCTCCTGCATGGCCCGTTGACAGCGTTACCATTCGGCCATTCGGCCACTTAGATATCAGGTTGGAGGAAGGTGATCTATATAAAAGAGTAGATCGCCGAATAACTTAGTATAGAAAAGTAGCTCGCATAGTAAAAAAGGTCGAACACTCCTGGTATACATGAACTAGTTTTAACTTAATTTTATGATTGTCATGATAGTTCATATTTCATTGAAATTCAAATGGCATAGATCAGGGCTGCCAACCAATCGATCTCGATAAGCTTTTTAGTCTATCGCAAGCCTCCGACCATCTTCCGATCAACTCCCTTGTTAAACCTCCACTTTACAATATATAATAAAGGTGGTCTGTGTTCTTGTTGAAACAAGTGAGGTTATTCCTAGTGTTTTCGTTCTTTTGTCTTTTATCATTTATTAAGTAATAGCAGATAAGATCAATCAATGGAATATAATAATATATCAAAAACAATAAATGAATAAACAATAAATTATTTCGATGAGTAAGCAAAAGTTTGTTGGAGAAATGCGTTTACAGGTTCAAGTCTTTTCTTTCTTTATTATATTACTCAGGTTCGGAAAACAGTATATCGTTGTTCCGCACTAAAAGAGTTAAATTTATTAAAAAATAAACTTCTACAATTATTTACAATTATTTTTTAACCATAATTATGAGCGTAGAAAAGAAAATTAAAACTTATCATACTACCAGATGAATGGTGAACATGATTTCCTTTTTCCATGGTTAATGCAAATGCTTTTGTATAATATGCAATTCAGTTTTTTGCTATTCCAAAAAAGGGAAATATCGAAAGACATTTTCAAACAATGCTCGCCAATTACGAAAATTAATATCCGAAAAATTCCGAAATATGCGGAGGAAAAATTATAGGTTTAAAATCGAATTTACATTCACAACAAAATATGTTGATAAAAATTTTAAGATTATCTCTTTGTCATATAATCCAAATTTTGAAACAATTGCAAAATCTATACAATGCCAAATATCGCATTAAAATTTTTGTTTATGTTCCATGTATTGGTAGTTACTTTCATATTTCCATATTATGAAGAATTGTTTATTTTACTTAATAAATTTTGAATTATATAGATGACGTTGCTATTTTTGTAGTTTTATTCCTTGGATATCAGTAGATCGCTATATTGCTCTGGTGAAAAAGTAGCTCACGGACATAAAAAAATTGGGCAGCCATGGCATAGATCATATGCGGTGAATCCCGTCAAATTTTAATAATCGATTACCATATTATTAAGGTTATGTATTAAAAGTTAAGTCTAAACTTTCCATTAACCGAAAATATAGTAAATTCGTAAGATTATTGTTGACAATATTTCCACAAGTCAGATTAAGATATTTACAAAAAATATCTTAATCTGATGTGTGAAAATATTGTTATAAGATTTAAAATTTTATTTCATAAAATCTTAAATCTAGTTATTTCTATAAAATAAAATTTCATCCAAGTTTGAGTTTCCTTCAATCAAATACAGAATAAAATGTCTATTATAAATACACCCATGAAAATTTTGTTTACTTATTATAATTTGATGATACACTTTTCTAAAATCCATCCTTAATATTAATCAATTCTATCGGAAAATATTCCTCAGTATTATTTTTTCCCTCTATGATTTTTCAAAGTAAATCAATCCTCATGCTACTACATCTACATTTGTTTGCAAGCTGAATATTTTAAAAGTTACAATACTTATTCAAAAGGGAATTTGTCCATTGTGTAAATACATCTTCTCTGAATAGTTATTTAATGAATATAGATCCTTAACAAATGTCGTCATTAAATTAAACTGAGACCTCTTTAACATTAGAGGGAAAGAATAACATCGATGAAAGTTGGCTGGCTACAAGGGATGTAAGGTATAGATCTAACAATAGATATTTTATATCTATAACTATTTTATCTATGGCCTAGGGATATAAAATATCCAAAAGTAATTTTAGAATTTCTAGATATAAAAAATTACCAATTTTTAAAATAATTCTTTTAAATTAATCTTCAAGAACTTAAAAAAATAATTTGTTACTTTAATTTTAATTATTTATTGAAAATTTGTAATAACTAACATTCTCTAATACAGTATTTAAATAAAATTATTATTATTATTATTATTAAAATGCAAACTACTCATTATTTCATGTGTAAATTATATATATTTTTAATAATTTGCTATATATTAAATTCACTTAAATGCAACATGTATAATTGCATATGCTCATGAATCTATACATACAAGATCCATATTTATGTGAAATGAAATTTAATAATGCACAAATTTATTCCATTCATTCCACAATTCATATTTAGCAATCAGTCTTTAATAATGAATTCTATTCAATATTGAATCAAAATTTTAAAAATTTTCTTCGTATGTAGTACAATATATAAAATTATGATGATTCTAATGTTGTACAATAATTCTGTCTAACACAAAATATAAATCAATAATGAACATAGTTCATTATTGATTTATGAACATAAATGAATATTTCAAAGTATTCTAATCCCTATAAATCGAATGTTTTCTATTCAGTGCTTTTCAAAACAATATACAGTATTACAAATTTTATCATGTAAATTATTCCTAACAACAACTTAATTAAATATGAACAATGCTGATTTTACACTTTTTATAAAGTAATGTATTTGAATAAATTATATTAGAAAGAACTAGTTATGATCAGAATATACATATTTTATTTGTTGAATGTTTATATTATGTAATGCTGAGAAATCTGCCTCACTACAATTGGATAGAGATATTTTGAGAATATTCAATTACCCAGAAGAATATGTCTTCAGCAAATCACTCGAACTCTTATGGGATCTTAAAGCTTTTTGTTAAATTACTATTTGACAATTTTATATCCACTATGTTGTGAAATACATGCCATTAAAATTATATGCAACCTTAGGCCATATTTTATAATTCTGATAATAAAACAAATTTTTTAGAATCTATAAGTTATTAATATTTAATTTTTTTGTACTTAAAAGCATCTGCTGAGAAATGAACGATCTAATTGGTAACAAATTATATTACTTTCTGTAATTAGGAAACAAATCTTAATCATTGAATTTTGTAATTTTAGATTTTCTTTTTGATAATATGGAAGAAGAATAATATGTATAATAAATTTTTGTTATAACAAAAAATACTTCTAATTTATTTTTTTATCTTAACTGTTTTAATTGTGTATATACATGCAGCGATATCCTGCAGGTCTGTTTTAAGAGATTGTAGATGGACTGTGTATTTTGAATGTTAACTGGAAGTGCATGACAGAAAATTCCATGCTTTGTTTTTTATATCAATTTGTACTTAAATAAATTGCATACATACATAAGTTTAATTGAAAGGAAAAAATCTTAAATTCATAATATAATTTTTTATTTTGAAATATTTTGAAAATATGTTAGAGTTATTCATGTTTAAAAAATTAAAATAAAAGGATACATTTTCCTACTTTATTATTGTAAATAGAAATATTTTATGTTTAAAAGTAAATTATTATTTTAATTGAGTTTTTTTTTTATAAAAGCTGTGCGCTTGATCGGTTGTAGTTGAATGAGTTTCTAGATGATTATAAAAGCTGTTATAGATTCTCTCATTGTTTGTCAGATGAAGATGGGTCAAGAAACTTTGTGCTATTGAGATTTTTGCAAACACTAAGACTTCTTTTGCCGTGCGCTTGATCGGTTGTAGTTGAATGAGTTTCTAGACGATTATAAAAGCTGTTATAGATTCTCTCATTGTTTGTCAGACGAAGATGGGTCAAGAAACTTTGTGCTATTGAGATTTTTGCAAACACTAAGACTTCTTTTGTTTGGAAATAGTTCGATGTTATGTATTGACCGGTCGTAATAAAAATGTCGACTGATCTGATCTCAGCCTGGAAGATAAAAAAAATACAAAAATGCAATTGATAGACATTTTTCCTATGTCATCTACTAACTGACAGGTTCCTAATTTTTTTTTATATTTATGCGATTAATTTCTATCGATGAGATGATGTTTATTTATTTTTTAAAAGGGTAATTTAGTCGGAGAAAGATGCTTAAACGACAGCATTTTTATTTTATGGCGAATGGCATTCAAGTATGAATTAAAATGCATAAAAAAGCAATTAATATTTATGACGTTGTTCTCAAGTTGACGCAGCTGACGACTCGGACGAGGTGTTGTATCAAACGTAAAGTTGGCAAAGTGGCATTTGAATTTCTTGTAAAGATCAACACTTGTTTGAAGTTTGTATCGGTGGTGGAGGTAGTAGAACTTAAATTGTATTTAAGATTCTTTTTTTGTGAATAGTTGTTTTGATATTTGAATTGAATTAAACCAGTTTTGTTGATTAATTGATTGTTGCTTTATTATAGTTTCAATAAAGCATTTAAAACACTTTTTTTGAAAGTGTTTTTGAGTCTAATATATTTATATTTTCTTATTATCTAACTTTGTTGAGTCTAATAAATTTATATTTTTTTGTCATTTAACTTGTTTGAATGAGTCTAATAAATTTTACATTTTTTGTTATCTAACTTGTTTGAGAATTGAGTCTAATAAATTTATATTTTTTTATTTTATAACTTGTTTGAGAATTTATTCTGATTTATTAGTATAAGTTTCTAACATCGTCGTTTGTTCTAGTTCTAACACTTGATCGGTACTTTTATTTGTAAGTTCCGATTTCTGGTTTTGCTGTGCCGGTTGAACATTAATTGTAGTTAGATTGTTTTTGAGTTTAATTATATTTAAGTTAGAGTTAGTTTAAGACCTGAGCTCAGGCCGAACTCTGGATTGCAGAGTCGTTAGACCATTAGATTAATTAATAGTATTGCATTCGTTAAAATCTGCGACTTTGCAAGTTAATAATGTAAACTAACCTGTTGAAACTTGTTATCTACAAATACAGGAACTATTTATGCTATATATCTGAAAAGCTTAAAAATTGCAAAAAATATTTTACATAAAGTCAAATAAGTCACATATTATGTAAGTTGGAGAGAGGCTATATTATTCATTAGTAGGTTGGTGCATATATCTTCATGTATATGGGGAATTCAATATCAAAGATTTAAATTATCATTTACAAAAACTGCGAATTTATTAAACTTTTAATAGATTATATTATTTCATACTTTTAATTCCTGATATTTATTATTTTTCAGCTAATATGACAGTGCTCAGGAAACAAGGGCTTTCATCTGATAGTGGATTTGGTGAGGAAATGTCCCAAACAACTGCTGGACCTGGCTCACCACAGTGGGCTCTTGCACCAGAATTTGTTCCTCGAGGTAACTTAAAGGATTTTCATTAATTTTTTATGAAATCAAATATATATCTTCTTTATATTGTAAATTTCTGCTTCAAATAACATAAAACTATAGGAAACTTGTCATTTTTGGCATTGATACTTTTAATAAATATATTTACATACTGACAGACATTATTGAATTTCCTATGGTTTATATTAAATATTTGTTCAGAAGATTATTTGAAAATAAAATTTAAAGTAAACTATGTTTCCTTTTTTAATAGTATTTTCTTCCTCCGTGAAATCTTATGCTGAAACATTAAAGCCAAAATCTTCAGAAAGTGGCAATAGTGAATCACCTCCAACACATTCAGAACAACTCTTATGTCCATTTGCAATGGGTGAAGTTTGTCCATATGGTGATCAGTGTGCATACTTGCATGGTGATATATGTGAATTATGTGGCAAAGCCTGCCTCCATCCTCTAGATGAAGAACAAAGAAAACAGCATAATGAAGTAAATAAGTAATTTTATTTTAATTTAATGACTCATGGAAACCAAATTTCAAAATCTTAAAATATAATTTTGCTTTTGAAAATTCACAAATTTTTTAAGTTTGATCCAAAGAATTTATTTTTTTAATTTATTTAAATATGTATCATGTTATATTTAATATAAAATATGATACATGTATAAATAAAATATAGAAAGCTATTGATAAAGTTACAGAAAAGAATATAAAGAAGATGAATTAAAATTCTATAGGAATTATAAATATAGGTAAGTATGGTTCCTCTTTATGAAAGTTCACTTAATGTTTTAGTGCCATTTCGCTTTTATTAAAGACCTCATTAGTATCTGTTTTCACTAACTGAAAGAAATCTAAAGAGGACTTTCATTTTTATGGATAAAAAAGAAGTCTGCCAAATAACCAAATGGTAATACATTAACTTACTATCCTGGAGAATCTGGATTCAATTCTGGATCCCTCTTCAGTTTTTCAGAAGTTCAATTCCAAGTCATTAGAGATGGCGATGTTGATCAGCTTATAATAGTCTCTAAAAGTTGCTGCTGGCAGATACAGGATATCCTTTTACTTCAAATAAAGTTCAAAATACTTTCCACTTCTTATAAGATAATTGTAATATAACAGTACAAGTTCAAGCGAAAGATTGATATATTTATTTCCTAAAGATCTTTCAGCTTAAATAAGATCTTTAGGAAATAAATATATCAGTCTTTCGCTTGAACTTGTGCTATTATATTATAATTATCCTACAGGATATCCTATGTGCAATATGATAGCATAACTGAAAATATAAGAGGTGCCATAAGGGAAACTACAGTGTACATATTATTTCTAGTTTATGTAGACTATACATTCATCATATCATAGCTGCTTTTAATATACATTAGTGTTATTTTATGTTTTATATGTTTTATGATTTAGCAGATTATTTTTTTGGGTATGAGAATGCTCAAAAATTTTTCCCATATAAATTAATGGTAATTGCTTCTTTGTTTATGCCATTTAAGTTTATGAAAAGTTTCATAAAAGTGCTCAACTTTTGTAAAGTATTTTAAAATAAGGTCTTTATGAAATTCAGCATAAAGATAAAGAGAGGCAATAGGAGAAAAATTACAATGAAAGAAATAGCAACTGCCAAATAAAAAGTTCTTCAAGTGGTTTTATAACTATTTGAAGAACTTTTTATTTGGCAGTTGTTATTTCTTTCATTGTAATTTTTCTCCTATGCCTTTCTTTATCTTTATGCTGAATTTCATAAAGAACTTATGTTGGTCCACAAAAATTCATATTTTAAAGAAAAAAGTTACAGCAAAAACATTTTTTTTTCTACTTTTTTCTTTAAAACATTGAAGTTTTGTGGACCATATACTATGCTCTGATATTGTTTTTTTAATTTTGAATTAAGAATCATAAAAAAAAATTACGAAAGTCATCATGTCTAATTTACATATTTTAAATTTTTTGCATTTTTTTTCAAATTATTTTTTCCACATCAGATAAAAAAATTTTTATATTCTTAAAAATTCTTGATCATATTTTGCTTTAAATAATACCAAATACTTGATAGTTCTAAAGAATTTTCCCAACTAATGAAAATTATTTATTTTTCTGCTAATCCAATATAATGTGTAAATAAATCATTGAACTCTTCTTCCTGTGGTTGAATTTTGATACTCTACTATACAAATAAATAATTGTATATTAGCCACTTTTCTTCTTATTTCTTAAAATAATGTCTGAAAAACTTTTTTCTTCATAAGAAATATTAGTTTTCATCCAAAGAATGACTATTATAAAAATAAATTTTTATAAATATTTCTGTAATTTGTATTCATAATAATAATTCTGTCATTATATGGTAGATTTAGCACTAATTTTTAATAAATTATTATATTTTATAGTTGTTTTCATCAATATTTTGCATCAGTTCCTTTTAAAAATGGCAGATGGAGAGTTCTCTTTATTTAGTTATTCTAATGTCATTTTTTAAATTATTTATTGTGAAATTAAAGTTATATTGGAATTTTTAAACAGAGAAGATAAATTGTGATTGCCTCTCCCATTAGTTTATATATGAAACTAGCCCATACTACTGTAGATCCGGATGCCATCCACTACAGCATGTTGAAACAACTTTTGCCAGATTCTCTTTCTAACATCTTGTTCCTCTTTAATCGAATCTGGGTAGAGCATGTGTTCTCATCATCCTGGACTAGAGCTATTATCATTCCTTTCCCCAAACCAGGAAAAGATCCCAAGAACCCTTCTCACTATAGACCAATTGCTTTGACTAGTTGCCTATGCAAAGTCCTTAAATGTATGGTGAACACCCGCGTAATATATTATTTAGAAAAATTTGGCCACCTTTCACTGTACCAGAGTGGATTTCGTTCTTTCCGGAGCACAACAGAGAATTTGATACACCTTGAGACATCTATTTGAGAAGCCTTTGTGAGATGCGAACATCTGGTGTCCATCTTTTTCGATATAAAGAAGGCTTACGATCAGGCCTGGCGATTTGGCATTCTCCGCAACCTTCACCAATGTGGTTTGCATGGGAATCTACCGATATTCATCAGGAACTTTTTACATCGTCATTCCTTTCAAGTTCGAATCGGTTCTGTTTTATCTACTCCCCATATACAGGAGGAAGGTGTACCTCAAGACTATTTTAAGTGTCACATTGTTTGTTTTAAAAATCAATGCTATCGCTGCATGTTTACCTCCATCTGTGAAATGCTCTTTGTATGTAGACTACTTCCAAATCTCCTACCAATCCACCAATATGAGGCTTATTGAGAGACAGTTACAGACTGCTTTAAATCGGATTACTAAATGGTCTTCCGAGAATGGATTTTCATTTTTGCCACAAAAAGACATCTTGTGTCCACTTCTGCTGATGACATGGCCTTCATCCAGATCTGGAGGTCTTCTTAAGTGGCATTCCCATTCCCGTTATGAATGAAGCCAAATTTTTAGGCATGATTTTTGACCGAAAGCTCACTTTCCATTCTCATCTATTACATTTTAAAGGGAATTGTTTCAGAGCATTGAACATTTTGAAAGTTCTCTTTTCCTTGTCCTGGGGCACGAACCGCTGCTCAATGCTACGTATATATCGGTCATTGATCCGATCAAAGCTGGACTACGGATTCGTGATTTACAGTTCAGCTAGAGAATCCACTCTTTGGATGTTAGACCCCATTCACTATCAGGCACTTTGTTTGTGCACTGAGGCATTCTGCACGTCACCTGTCCAGAGTCTGTATGTCGAAACATTTGAGCCTCCATTTTCCATCAAGAGGAAACAACTGTCTCTCTACTACTACACCAAACTGAAGTCTCTCCCAAAGAATCCTGCATGGCAGTGTGTTTTCAATCTCATGTTCACTTCACTGTTTGCTGCTCGACCTTCGTATGTCCCAACATTTGGTCTACAAATGACAGACCTACTCAGTGAGCTTTATTTAGATACATCGACCATCTCCCAGTCTGAAAATGTAGCTATTGCACCTTGGGATGTGTTCCCCATTTCGGTGGATTTCAGCCTTCACTGTTATCCAAAGGCCTTTACTCCAGACTTTGTGTTTCAGCAGCTATTTGCAGACTTTCATCACACTAACACAAGTTTTTTTCTCGCTTTTCACAGACGGATCTAAATCTGATGGCCATGTGTTATCTGCCGTCATCTGTGATGACGAAGCGTTGTCAGAGCAGATCCCCACAGTGGCATCTGTATTCACCGCCAAAATGCATGCAATTCACCTTGCTCTAAAGCAGGCATGTCAAACTGATTTTAATTCGAGGGCCATTTAATAAACCCGTAAGATGCCACAGGCCACATCACATTTAAATTTTTTTAAAAATTACATTTTGAAGTAAATGCAAATATATAGATAGGATAATTAAAAAGATTGTATAATCAAATAAATATATTACAAAAATATATACAGTAATTACTACATAATTGCTTTTAATTATACATATTTTTTAAATTCAATTTCTCACTATGAATTTTTAATTTTTTATTAAATGTTAAAAGTCACATTTTCTGTACAAAAGCAAAAGCTTCCATTAAAATTTTATAAATTCAAATATCCATAACTACTAACATTTTTTAAATAAGTTAATAACACAACAAATCTTTAACAAGCCCGTTGGTGCATTCTTTATATATGTTCTTCAAAGAGGAATTGATTGGAAGTTTTTTTGTCTATCCAAAAAAATAAAGGTTCTCGTTTATGGCTTTTTGTTTTTTTGTAAGAAATTTCGCACAAAACGATGTTGTCTTTGCAGGAAAACAGTTTGTGTCACCAATCTGAAAGATCAGTGTCATCTATACGTATACGTCTGATAAGGCTAACTGAAAAAAAAAAAAAATTAATGCAATTATATTTCACTAAAATCAAACTAGTGTATCATAGTATATGACATAGCTACGAAGCGACAATTACTTCCTATTTTCTCATAACATTTTAGTTAAGAGCCTTGAGGGCCAAAAAAATCACGTCGAGGGCCGCCAGTTTGACACCCCTGCTCTAAAGCATATTAGAATGAAAGGTCACTGTAGAAGCCTCATATACTCCGACTCACTGAGTGCACTTCAGGCTCTGATCTCGTTGAGATCTTCCCTTCCCCACATTCTGTTCTTTTACACATTAAGAAACTTCTATGCCATCTCTCCAGAAGGGGATACACAATCAAGTTTTGTTGGATCTCGGGACACGTTGGCATCCATGGGAATGAACTTGCAGACATCACCACTAAATCAGCCACTCTTCAATCAGTCACACAATTGCCAAATCCCATTTTCTGATTTGAAGACAGTCATTAAGGAAAAGCTAGTGGAAATGTGGCAGCGTATATGGGATGGACAGGTAATCAACACATGAGATCAAGCCATTGGTCAAGCAATGGAGCTCATGCCATTGCATGAACAGGAGACAGGAAGTCATCCTTGCCAGACTCCGTATCGGATATAGCCGGCTCACCCATAGGCATCTTTTAATAGGCGAAGTCCAGCCTACTTGTGACTGGTGTCACTGTGCTCTTACCATTAAGCACATTTTAACTGAGTGTTCTTATTTTAGTATCGAGCGTTTACGGCCCTTATTGGCAAAGATTTTAACTCTATCGGCCTTTTTATCAAATATTTGTGTTTTACATTATATTTAATTGTTGTTTTACTTTATTTTTAGTTGTTTTTATTTGATATATGACAGTTTACAACATCTTATATATTTTATATTGGTTTGTCTATTTGTTGACACTCTCTTTTTAAAATGTTGCTATTGGCCCTTTACACCACTATTTTTTCTGTTGTGTTTTGTTTGATGTTTGTTTTTTGTCAACTTGCTTGTTACAAATAATTTTGTTAATTGTATTATTTAAATTTTATTTATTTATTTTTTATCCTATGTCTGGCACAGTTTGGCTTATTAGGCCCCTGTGCCATTAAACTTCAACAAATCAACCAACCAACCTGAGATCAAATAGTTGACCTTGGATAGATGCTTGTCAAGAGTTTTATACCATTGGTCTACTAATTAGTTATTTTGATTGCAAATAACATAAAAATTACTTACAGTTTAAATAAAACAAAAAAATTTAAATAATAAATTTACATAAACAAGCAGTCATCTGATATCATAATTAGCTGATTATTTTCACTATAATCTAAGATGCTGACTTTCATGTTGATTGTCAAGTATGATATTGATTGCTTTGTTTCTCTGATAAATTAAAATGTCTGAATTTAAAAAAAAAATTAATTTATCAAATCTTGTGTGTAAAAAAAACATCAAATCATATTATCTATAAGGGGCCAAACTTTCCAAAATTATAAATTATTGGTTTAAGATATCTGAACAAAAAAATAAAAATAAACAAACTAAGAAGGAGACATGAAAAATGATACAACTCAGACAAATTTGGATGCCAGGTTCATGAATTTTTGGCAGTCCAAACTTGACAGATGGATTAGATAATTTGGATTAATAACATTATCATAAACATAAGACTTATTTTAAATTAGGGAGGTACTGCAATTCTATTGGATTGGCCAAAAAGTAATATCAGATTTTTGCAGTAGATGGCATTTTCATGTTTTTAAAAAAAAGCACTGTTTCTTATTAGATACTTATAATGATAGCTGACATTTCAACTTGCAGTAATTTAAAAACACATTATACTTCGTTAAATTTTCTTGAATTGACATTTTGAAAATAAGTGAAAAGAAGGTGTATTTTTGAGCAGTTAAAAATGATAATTTGAGCATAAAAAATGTACAAACAACTAAAAGCTCTGCATTGTGCATAGGAATGATGCTTTAAATGAATGAATGGTTCAAAGATAGTTTAAAAAGATTTGTAAATGCTCAAGTAAATCTATTGAGATTGGTAATAATCAAATATCTATTTTAATTAAAAATAATTCACATTAACAACATTGGAGAGTGCTGAGATATTGAAAATATCAAAATTTGGTGTTGAAACCATTTACACCAACTTGAAATGGTTTCTAAATACGATGTTTGGGTTCTACATAATCTGAGTGAGAGATATTTAGTTAATGAAATTTTAGCTTGTAATTCACTATTAAAACACTATAATAATAACCATTCTTGAAGTGGACTGTTACAGGTGATGAGAAATGAATTATTTACAATAATATGGAATTAAAAAGACTTTGGAGAAAACCACAATCGGCTCTATTAATCATTCCCAAGACTGGTTTACATCTGAAGATGATCATGTTATTCATATGATGGAATTGGAAGGGACTACTCTATTATGAGCATCTTCCATCTATTCAAAACATTAATTCTGTGAAGTTATTTTTCCAATTGGACCAACTGAAGGCAAATATCCAAGAAAAATAGCCAGAAGTAACCAACAAAAAAAGAAGTTATTTTCCACCAAGACAATGTGACATCACAGTATCTTTGTAAACTTGTCAAAAATTGAGAGAGCTAAATTAGAAAATTCTCATTCATCCACCATGTTCACCTGATCTTGCACCTTCAGGTTATCATTTGTTTTGATCTCTCCAAAACTCTCTCAATAGTAAGAACTCTGATTCTCTGGAAGCTTGCAAAATGCATCTGTGAAGATTTTTTACTGAAATAAAGGAATTTCTGGGAGGATGGAGTTATAAAGCTGCCTCAAGATGGCAGAAAATTATACATTAAAATAGTCAATACATTGTTTAATAAAGTTTTCTATATTTAAAAGAAAAATGCTTTATTACTTCTTACTGAAAAATCCAACATTACTTTTTGGCCATCCAATATTATTCAAATTATGATCATTTCTCATTTAGAAATCATTTATATTTAATTGGATGAACAAAAAAATTTGCTGTCTTTTAGATTTGGAAAGAATAGGTTTCATTAAATTTATTATTTGAATTTATTTTGATTTTATTATAAAAATACGGTTATCTGATTTTTTTATCTGATTCAATCAGGTATAAAGTTATATTCATTATATTTTTTGTAATTTCTTGAAAATTTCCTGTAACACATTCAATAATTTTATGATAGATATTAAAATTAGAATTCTTACTAAGCATATTTGAATAGTAAGCATTTTTTTAATAATATAAAATTTATATTAAAATTATTAGCAATTGAGCATCTAGTTAGAGAAATGCAAAAAATAAATAATAGTATTGAGTCCTTATTTGATATTTTTAATTAGTAATATTTTGTTCTATATGCATAAATTTTTGAATCAATAATTTAATCAGCAATAAAATTACATTCAATGAAATTCATTTGAAAATTTCCTGATAAATGCAATTTATATATTTATAGGAATGTACACAAGAAATAGAAAGGGATATGGAATTGTCGTTTGCTGTTCAGCGTAGCCTTGGAAAAACATGTGGTATTTGTATGGAAGTTGTTGTAGAAAAAGAACCACATACAGAACGGAGGTTTGGTATTTTGGAGAAGTGTAACCACGTTTTTTGTCTTACTTGCATTCGGCAATGGAGGAAAATGAAACAATTTGAAAGCAAAAATATTAGGTAATTTTATTCATATAAGTATGATTATCAAATGGAAAGTAGATAAGTTAATTTCAGAACATTGCATTGATAAAAAAGTTGATTGATTAATTAATTTAAATTAAAAAAAATTTATAAGCTGAATACAGATGCTTTCTTGTTTTTTGACAAGAAATAAGTTGAAAATGCAGAAAGTAATTTTTTGATTTGAACTTTAAAATGCATTTTTCTCATTAACTTTAAAATGCATTTTAAAGTTTTGTGATTTCATTTCTGGAATAATGAATAGGCACACAAACAAAGAAATATGCACATTTGTTAGGCTTTGTTGATTTTTATTTAATTTATAAAATGCTGAATTTGCAAACAAAATTATTAAGACTATTTTTTGAAACTCTTAGTTTCAAAAAATTGTCTTAATAATTTTGTAATATTAATTGCTCAAAATGATCACTTTTTATTTTAGCACAAATTTGTGCTTACTTCAACACTTAAGAATGATTTCCAATATTGCAAAATTCCAGAATCATCATCCATGAATTTTTGAATCTGTTTATCCTCATAATTTGCATTTTATATATCAGATTAAAAAAATTCATAAAACAAAAAACAATTTCTTTTCGGTTGGAAATTGTTACAAAATATGCATATGAACATATCAGAGAACGTGATAAAATTAAAATAATAATATGTGATTTAATACCATCTAAATTGAATTATGCTTCTAGAGTCATGTTTTATTGTCCTTGTTCACAAGCCCCTCCCACTGATGCACCACTCCAAATTACCTTGAAATTGCCTCATACACATGACCCTCTGTTTACAAATGAAACAGGAACCATGTTTGTTTTGATGTCAGGAAAAGATTTAGGGCTGTCTGAAATGCAATCTCTTTGTTTGTTTACATAATTTTGATAGAGGTATCAAATTACACAATAATTTAATAAAAAACGGCAATATAACATAGAAAAATGATTTTTTTTGCATTATAGAGTAGAGACTTTTCAGAAATAAAAACTTTAATTAAATCAGATGTAAATTAAAAAATAGTGAAAATTTTTTAATAAAAACTTGGGCTGACAGCCTACACAAAACTTGACACTGTCAAGCAAACACAACACTACTGCTGGATTAAAAATAAAAATTATATTAAATTATATACTACTTATAATTAAATTACAGAAAAAATAATGCAATTCTGTTAACTTATTATTATTATTTTTATCCATTAAAAGAACCTAAATTTATTAGGAATCATTAAAACAAATACCAGAATAAACTAAATTTGGAATCTATTTAAATAATTTTTCAATATGAATATCTAAGAAGTAGAATTAAATGTTAGAAATGTCTGATAAACTAGATTATTTTTGCTAAACTAGTAAAGATGGAATTCTCTACAAACAAGATCTTTTTCTTGTTTAAGGAGGATTCCATTTTAAATCAATCATCATTTTTTAATATTGTTTATATTTCCTGATCAGTGCTTATTCAATTAGAATGATAATTTTTTGGATTACATTAGCCGCACTGTGTAAGGTATTCCTATATATCAAAAATCCAATAAACAGAATTTTTTCAAATTTCAAAGATAATTGTTGTGCTTTATCATTTTAAACAATACAGTAGTTATGTTTTGTTTAATTTCTATGATTGAATTTTTCTATTGTTTCATTTTTCATTTTATGAGTTGTAGTTTGCATGTGTTTACTGATTCATTTAATTCATTAGATAGATTCTTTCTTGAATCTGAACAAACATATAGAATTATATATACATTTTGATTTGGTTAATGCTTTGTGCTTTATTGCCTAACATGGGCTAGTATAGACTTTAGTGAGATCCTATTCCTTGCATTGCAAGACAAAAGTTTAGGAACCTCCAATTTCATTTCTTTTACTTATATCAAGGAAAAATGATTAAAATATCAATTTTTATGAAATTGTTCATTCTTTTATCATAATAACCAATTATTTTAATTAATTTAATTAAAATATATGGTTATTATGATTAATTTATTAAAATATCCACTTTTAAAGTGAATTTTTTTAATTAAGCATCTAATTCCAAATTAATCTGAATCATCTAATCCATTTGTCAAGTGTGGATTGTCAAAAATTCATGAACCTATTGTCCAAATTTATCCAAGTTATTGTAATATGTTCTGTGTCTCTTCAGTTTTGTGTTTTATTTTTTGTTTAGTTATGTTACAATAACTTAATCTGATAAATAATAATTTGGGAAAGTTTGGCCACTTGTAAATTATATGATTTTGATGTTTTTCACACACAAAATTTGATAAAGTAGTTTTATTTAAAAATTTAGAAGTGTTAATTTATCAGAGAAACCAAGCAACCAATACCATGTTTGATAATCAATGCAGAAGTTGGCATCCTAGATTATGTATTCCTTCATATGGGTGTGATCATTAAAATTCAGGACAAAAGTTTGAATGTATAGTTTTTGAGAAAATGTCTTATTTAATAAAATATGTGAATTATATATGTTACCGTCAAAACCTGAAATTGGTTAAAACCTGATTTGCCTAGTTGAAACTAGTTGTGGACAAAAGTTTGAATGTACAGTTTTTGAGAAAATGTCTTATTTAATAAAATATGTTACCGTCAAAACCTGAAATTGGTTAAAACCTGATTTGCCTAGTTGAAACTAGTTTGAACAAAGCCCATTTGTGAATACTAGTATTAACTAGTCAATATTAGAATTCACTAAGATATTTTAGGGAAAACTGGAATTGACAGAAAAATTGCTTTGTTTGCAATTATTAACAGTTTTTACTAGTTAAAAGCAGATAGTTAAAAGGCGTTTCGATTTGTTCAGTTTATGAAAAACTGAGCTTTTCATTCTGGAATAAAACAGTCGCCCTATCGAGCCACATTCGGATTAAACCCAAGAATAGGTGGTGCTGGTAGTAATAGTAGTAGTAATAGTAGTAGTAATAGTAGTAGTAATAGTAATAGTAATAGTAATAGTAATAGTAATAGTAGTAGTAATAGTAGTAGTAGTAGTAGTAGTGGTAGTAGTAGTAGTAGTAGAAAAGGGAGGAGCCTACCCAACCCAAGCACCGTGACCAACAACGAGTGCAAAGGGTTAATCTAAAGGGATCCCAAATTAATGTGCAAATGATAATTTTGATAATTTTATTCTTTTTGTTAAATAAAATTTTGTTTAATTAAATTGTTTATTTTGTCCGGATTTAGCTGGCACACACTGTACAGCCAGGAACCTATTTAAGAGATTGGAGGAACATAAGAAGAACATTAGTGAAGCTAGATGTATTACTGCACTTACAGGAAGAACCATCAGTCATCATGTGAATGTCCTTTGGGACGAAGCAAAAATTGTGAAACAAACAGAACTAGATAAAGGAAGAATTGCTGAAATAACCAGGATATATGATAAGAAAAAAGAAAGGTTTTAATGTAATAAATCAAGTAGACCCTACACTTATTAATAATGCATTGAAATAGTGTAAAAAAAAAAAAAGGTATAAAAATAGGATGCAAGTATAATATAAGTCCAAATTTAATACATAAATTTTTTTAACATCTATATATTTTTTAAATTTCCAGGTATAAAAACAGGATGCAAGTATATAAGTCCAAATTTAATACATAAATTTTTTTAACATCTATATATTTTTTAAATTTCCCTCTTTTATGATGTGTTTGCATTGGACTGACAAGAAGAAACATAATTAACATGATAAAATCCTTTATTGAAAATCTTTTTGATTTATAATCTACATGTAGGATAACCAAAAGAATTATAAACATTTTTGAAATTTGAAGTGATCATATGGAAATCACTGACATTCTATCTGATCAAATTTTCTATTCATAGGATCTCTATATACATTACATTTTAAGTTTATGTAATAGATTTTTACAGCTGATGAGGATCATAATCAATCAAAAACGTACTATATCATATGTTTAATGTAATAAGTTTATTTTAAGTTAAATGTTCTTATCCAAGATTAGAATAATATGCCATTCAAAACAATTTTCATAAAAGGGTAATTTAAAAAAAATTTTTGCAATTGAAAAATTTAGAAATTACCACTAGAAACTAATATTTTCAAGTAATAAGTATAAAAGAATTGATCCACAATAACAAGATTATATAAGTCAGGATTTTAATTATATTTTATTCTTTTTTGTTTTTTATCACTTTTTCACATGTTTATAGGGCAATAGTCAATAAATGTAAAATTGGCACAACATAGTAAACTATCATAAGTAGCAAATGAAGTAACCACTTTTCTATTTCTTTAAAATTACAGTTTTAATGATTATGCATGTTTTAATTAAATTTAAATATTTTTTTTCTATAATTAAAAATTCTTAAAAAAGAATAAAACACTGTTTAAATAAAAATTTAAAGCAATTACATCATAATGTCTTTATGATTGCATCATTTTGCCAATCAATCTCATGTCAACATATTATTGGATTGTTCGGAAAGTAATTTCGTTTTTTTCCCACGAGTGGCATTAGTTATATTTTTACCTGCCAATTTCATTCTAAGCCATATTGTCATTGTAAATTTTGACAGCTGACATTTCAAGATATATTTATAAAAAAAAATTTTTTTTGATTTCATGCAGTTGTTTTTTTGATATCATATCAAAAATGGAAAATAAAAAGGAGCATTTTCAGCATATTTTACTTTTTATTACCGAAAAGATAAGAATGCTGTTCAAGCAAGAAAAAGTTATCTGAAGTGTATGGAGAAGATATGTTAAAAGAACACCAGTGCTAAAACTGGTTTGCAAAATTGTCAAAATTTTGATATTAAAGATGCATCATGTGTTGGAAAGTCAATTGAAGCTGATGATGACAAAATAAAAGTACTGGCTAAAGCAAATCGCCGAATAACAACACGAGAAATTGCTACAAGATTTAATTTGTCAAATTCGATTATTCATGACCATTTGAAATAGCTTGGTTTCGTTTCAAAGCTCAATATTTGGCTTTCACATATTCTGAAAGAAAGATTTGTTCCATCGCATTGAAATCTGTGATTTGCTGCTCAAACGTGAAGAAATTGATTCCTTTCTGAAGTGAATCATAACTGGTAATGAAAAATGAATTGTTTTCAACAAGGTTGAATGCAAGTAATCATGGAGAGGAAGAGATAAGCATGCTCAAAGCACTCTGAAACCTGATATTCATCAAAAAAAGATGCTGTTTGTTTGAAGGGATTTCAAAGGAATTGTTTTTTTGAGCTTCTTCCAGACAATTCCACAATTAATTTGGAAGTGTAATGCCACCAATTGGACAAATTGAGTGATTCCATCAAATAGAAGAGGCCAGAATTGATTAACAGAAAAGGTGTTTTACCATGATAATGCCAGACTTCATACAAGTTTGATGACTTGCCAGAAGCTGTTACAGCTTCAATAGGATGTGCTACAGCATTCACCATGTTTGCAAGGTCCAATACCCTCCGATTATTATTTGTTCTGGTCTTTAAAGAATTCTTTACATCAGGAGTGTCAAACTCTTTTTAATTCAAGGGCCATTTTATGAACTTGCAAGATTATCGAGGACCACATCAATTTACTTTTTTTTTAAAATTAAATTTTGAGAAGAGTTGCAGTTATATGAATAAGATAATTTTAAAAAATTGTGAAATTTAAATGAATTAAGTACAATATATATAATTCGTTTCATGTTTTATCGTCAGAAGTGTTCTTCCTTTTATCCATTTCCATACAGTACTTTTTAAAAAAGAAAATTCTGTACTATACTGTAGCAAAGATAAATATTACTACGTACTATACTGTAGCAAAGCTAAATAATACTATACTGTAGTCGATAGCACAAGCTATAAATAGTATGCGCAGTACAATAATGTTACTGTTAACGGAAAAAGCCCATCTTTCTGATGTTTCACCCCTGACTGTTCTTGGACTGCTCCTCGTTCGGTTTTACTAACCGAAAATTATCGACTGTTCTTGGACTGCTCCTCGTCCGGTTTTACTAACCGAAAATTAACCATTCTTGGACTGCTCCTCGTCCAGTTTTACTAACCGAAAATTAACGGATTCTTGGACTGCTCCTCGTCTGGTTTTACTAACCGAAAATTAACGGTAGATCTTGGTCTTGGACTGCTCCTCGTCCGGTTTTACTAACCGAAAATTAACGGTAATTATAATTGACATCATAAAAGGAGCTTTGTTAGTAAGACTGATCTGTGTTATGCTCCTCATTCGGTTTTACTAACCGAAAATTAACGGTAATTTGTTAACGCCATCATAAAAGGAGCTTTGTTAGTAAGACTGATCTGTGTTTACAACTGTTCCTCGTCCGGTTTTACTAACCGAAAATTAACGGTAATTTGTTAATTGAATCATAAAAGGAGCTTTGTTAGTAAGACTGATCTGTGTTTACAACTCTTCGTCCGGTTTTACTAACCGAAAATTAACGGTAATTTGTTAATTGACACTTGTTTGGTTTTACTAACCGAAAATTAACAGTAATTTGTTAATTGACATCAATCTGGTTTTACTAACCGAAAATTAACGGTAATTTGTTAATTGACATCATGGTTTTACTAACCGAAAATTAACGGTAGTTTGTTAATTGACATCATAAATCTTACTAACCGAAAATTAACGGTAATTTGTTAATTGACATCATAAAAGGAGTTTTGTTAGTAAGATTGGTCTATGCTTACAACTCACACTAATCGAATATTTGCTCGGGGGGCTTTGTTAGTAAGACTGGTCTATGCTTACAACTCGCATTAATCGAGTAAGAACTATTCTTAAAACTCGCACTAATCGAATATTTTCTCGCACTAACCCAAAAACGTTAGAACTAATCGAATCTGTTCTCACGCTAACTGAATAACGGTATCAATTTTTAATAATCGAATCTTTTCTCGCACTAACCGAATAACGGTATCAATTTTACTAATAGAATCTTTTCTCGCACTAATCGAATTCGCACTATTCGAAGTCGTGCTAATCGAGGCATATCTGTATTGAATATGCTGTAAACTGAATAGTGGTATTTAGGCATTTGTATGTTTCCATTATTTACTAGTGTAAATACTGTATAAATAAATCTTCCATTTATTTGTTGATGTAATTGGCTGTGAAATAAAATATAGGTCATGATCAAATCTTAAATCTTATCAGTGAATAGTAATACATGAATCTCTTGATTTTATCATCACATATTATGTCATTCTGCATTTATTTCATTGCTCCAAATCCTGATTAGTCAAAGTGAGCAAATTCATCTCCACATTGTATTACATTGCTCTTGTATTATCAATAAATATTTATCTAAGATGTGAGTAATTTGTACTTTATATACAATTTGTCTTGCTTCAAATTATTAGTTGTTTAATTTTTAGTCCATCAGTCTAGGATCTTAATTGAATTCTCTGTCTTCTTGATGGAAAGGTAAATCTTTTTCACAGATTTATACTAAAAACACATCAGATGCATGGAATGTATTGCATTTCATTTTAGAATTTTGAATCATTTCCAAATTCGTATCTGTAGAATTTTTTAAGATGAATGTGAGCCTGGTTCATTGCATCACACCTGACTTCACTACTAGTGTAGGCATCCAGTGCAAATGCTAGAATAACTCAATATTTTTATCTTTGGCAAGAAAGCAATATAAAACAAGAAGAGAAGCTCTTGCTACAGTTAGTAAACTTATGATGGGAATTGAAATTCCTTGTCGCTTAGTATCCAGTATGATGGAAAGGCTTAAATAATTTCCTTTCCTTCCCCATTTTCTCTCTGTTTTGGGGTGCAAATCAATGTTTGGTGCTCTGAATTTATTGGACATTGATCCAATCAAAGCTGGACTATGGTTCTGTGAGAGAATCCACTTTATAAATGTTAGACCCCATTCACCATCAAGCACTTTGTTTATGCACTGGAGCATTCTGCACATCACCTGTCCAGTGCTTATATGTAGAGCCATTTGAGCCTTCATTTCTCATCAGTAGAAAACAGCTGTCTCTTTTCTATTATACAAAACTAAAGTCTCTTACAAAGAACCCAGTGTAACACAGTGTTTGTGATCTGATGTTTCTTTTGCTCTTTGCTTCTTGACTTTCATGCATCCCATTTTTTGGTCTGAGAATGCAAGATAGTCTTAGTAAGATCAATGTTTTTTCATCTGTCAGTCCAAACACCTTAGGACTTCTCCCATATATCTGAGGATTTTAGCCTTTGTTGCTATCTTAAGGATTCTACCCCAAATTGTATATTCAAATAGTACTTTGCAGCTATTATCATCTTAACCCAGATTTTGTTTCAATCTTTAAAGATGATTCCAAATCTGCTGCCCATATATCTATTCTGACTCACTTAATGTACTTTTAAGCTTTGATCTTGTGGAAATTCTCTCCTCATCCCATCCTTTCACAGATTCAAAAGCTCTTCTCTCTAAAGAACATAAACAGGAAACTGATACACTGCCTGAATAATATATAAGAGATACACCTTAGCACTTAGGCAGGGTCAAGAAAAACACAACAAAAATCATCATTTAAAAAGCAGTAGCGCTTTCGATTTTTTAATATAAAATCCTCTTTAGCTATACATAAAAGATAGAACTTCCAATAAATATTTTTCTCTCTGTTGTCAAGAAAGGGATATACAATCAAATTTTGTTTTGTTCCGGGATATGTTGACATTAATGGGAATGAACTGGCTAAAATTGCTGCCAAATCATTCACCTGTTTTTGCAGTTCCTTTCACAGATCTTAAGTCCATCATTAATGATACAGTTGTAGTAACATATATGGGCTGAACAAATTAATAGCAGGCTGCATGAAATCGTGCCTTTAGTCAAGCAATGGAATATTAGCCCAAGATAGGAAGAAGAGAGAGGAAGTTGTCCTTGCATGGCTCCATATTGGGCACAGCTGGATCACCCATAAACATCTGTTAATGGGCAATGACTAGCCAGTTTATGATCATTACTCATATGTAATTGTGCCTGCTCTATCAAATATATTTTCATTGAGTATACCTATTTTATGGCCAACTGTGTTTGGCATTTTAACACACTGATGTTTTCCTTAATGATCTAATTGGCAAGAATTTAAATTTCTCTGGGCGTTTTATCTTTTAAATGATATTTACTTTTTACATTGTGTTTAGTTTTTAATTCATTGTCCATTTATTTTTGCTTGTTTTCTTGTTGTATTTGTTGCTACTTTATTGTTTTATTTAATTTTGGTCCTTTACACCACTTTTGTTTTACCTATTGTTAATGCTTTTATTCCTTTTATTGATTTAATTGGCAAGGAATTATTTTATATTTATATGTTTGTTTGACACAGTTTGACCCGTGTCGTCCTTGTGTCATTAAACTCCACTCAATCAACCACCAGGCCAGATAGATATGGACTCAAAAAGGATAATCTGGAGAAATTAAATGCAAATTCAGAATAATATAAAATTTTAATGTTTTTCTATAAAAGCATATTAAAATTTAACATGTTTTAATGGAAACTTGATTGAGAATCTTAAAGATTCAAAATTTAAAATCAAAGTTTCATTATATTATAAATTTTATTCTTAATTGATTTAATTATTATGAAAATATCCTGCAAAATTAAAGAATTTTTAATAATTGTTATATTTAATATTTAATTCATAACTTTTCTATGATTTAAATAAAATTTAAGAAATAGTTTTTTTATTATTTAAGGGTAACATATCAGGAACTTCAACAGTTTCCAAAATTTGATTATAATCATGATGGTACTGTATCTGAAGAAGAAGCAAAGGTTAGTAGATTTTAGTTTTAATATTTTCATGCTGCACTGCTAAAATTTTAATCTTGTGTCAGTTTTTTGTAAAGCCATGATGCTAAAAATTTAGCAATAATTTCATTTGTTTATATTTGATTTATTTATCATCACTCTGGCAGAATAATTTTATCCCTTCTGAAAACTTTATGTATGAGCAAACCTTGTTGAAAGAGATGTGTATTTGAGTGTATAAAGAATAGCATTATGGGAATATGATCTAGAGTAATTATATCATTAAAATATCTTACATAAATAATGCAGTATCACTTAGAAGTTTTGTAAAATTTAAATTAAAATAACTATTTTTTTTTATCAAAGTTTTACACCGATATTAATTTTATTCCATATTTTATTTTGATTATAATTAATTAAAAATAATATGTACTGTATTTATTCAATTCTAACATTATATCAATTTACTAATTTAGTTATATAATTTTTCATTCTTTTCCCTATTATTTATTGATGGAATTATAGATGTGGAAAATTATTTCAATTTTATCGTAAATCTAGAATAAAAAAGTGCAAAAGCCGAATTATAGGACAAAATTTATTTAAAATATTAACAGTACAAAAGTAAGAAGCATTTCACATTTTAACTTCTAGTCTTTTGTTCACACTAAAACATTGTTAAAGTAAAAATGAAAACACACTAAAAAGTTTAATTGTGACAAATATCATCTTAACAAAGAATACTGTTAAATTTATTTGGACCTCAATCAAATCAAATTTATTTGGACCTGAAATATGCTTTGTCAAATTATTATTATATCATGAAGAATGATGGTTGTTTCCACTCTTGATGCATTTTTGCAACTGTTAAGTTGAATAAATGTGAATTATTGATGTTAAATGCTAAATAATAATTAAAATGGAAATAAAATGATATAATGCTTCATGAAACAGTTGGGAAATATTTGATTCTTCATAAATCAGGCTTAGAGAAACACAGTTAACTTTTCATCTGGAACTGTTTAAGCCATTTATGATGATAATTTCTATACTCAGTTAATGTACTTTCACTTAACATATAAGTTTTCTTGTCTCAATTTGTATAGCAGGGATCCTGTATTAGAGATTTGCATTTCTGTAATAATGTTTAATCATTGTTTTATGAAGTTAAATAGTTTTATATAGTTATCAAATCTTTCGAAAAGTGAAGTAAATACATTATTGCTATTCATATTATCAAGTGCATGCTAAACATTGGAATCAATACCAGATTTTTTAGTAGAGTGGTTTTAAAACTGTGATTCATGAATTCTTGATTCAAGAACATATATATAGATGTCCACAAACTTTCTACAAAATTAGGAAAAAAAATCATTTCAATAATAATCTTAAATAAAAATTAATAAACTATAATCATGATTGCATGAAAAAATATAAATTACATTAAATATAGATTATATTCTAATTTATATTTATTTTTTTTTATATGTATTGAGAAATGAAATTATTATGTTGCCCCAGTGTTGAATTACTGCATTGAAATGCTAGTTCAACAATGTGGGTCTGCAATTTTCTTTTTTTAAAAAAAAATGGTTCATAGATTAATCTCAGAAATACTGCTCTAGTGAAAATGATTTTTTTCTTAAAGTCAATGTTTTTCTTAACGTCAAATCACAAGTAAGTTTGATATATTTGATAAAATCAATGAAGAAAATAAGCAGGAAAATCACTGATTTAAATTAAAAAAAATGGTTCATAGATTAATTTCAGAAATACTGCTCTAGTGAAAATGATTTTTTTCTTAAAGTCAAATCACAAATAAGTTTGATATATTTGATAAAATCAATGAAGAAAATAAGCAGGAAAATCACTGATTTAAACAAATTACAATGATAATTGATCTATAATGAAACAGTTTTGCCATATCTACACTATTGAAGCTGCTCATGGTTCAATCTTGCTCTTGTCAAATATTTCTGCATTTTTTGTAACAAACTAACTGAGTTTGTAAATCAAGGAATAACTATATTTACACTATGGGTAAATACAGTTATCCTAGCTAAATATCATTTTCTACAGTGCATCAGCAACTACGTACAACCTCGTGACTGATTTCAGAGTTACTTTGTGAGTGAATATGTGAACATGTAAAATGACTGGACTGAGAGTGAAGAGAGCTCAAACCATGAGTGGCTCAATAGTATGGTTCGGGCCTTTCTTTGCCAATGAAAAAGTATAAATTTATGCTCTTCTTTAAATTGAAAATTTGTTAAGCCACCATTTGTAAATCAAGGGATAATTGTATATTATAATTCTTAAAATGTTTTTCAGTACCAATTTTATTAAAAATCAACTTTCTTGAGTTATCTTATTATGGTAGATTATCCTCCAAATTGTATAATAAAGTCAAGATGTTTTAATTTTTTAGTTTTTCTTACATATGAAAGAAGAAATGAATTTAGAGGAATTTATAACTACTGGATGGATGATAATGAAACCAATTTATAAATATTTATTGGATGAGGTAAACAATTTATTTTTATTTTTTCCTGTTAATTTTATTTTAAAATATAATTAATATATTTATAGACACCTGAAGAGACACCTCCCACAGAAAATGTAGTAACTGATTCTATTGATACTGACAAGAAGGAAAAGGTAACTAATAATCAAGAAATACTTTCCTTATTATTCCAAAATAATAATATATGGTGGGTGATTGGTTAACGAACAGTTCAGATAATGAACACTTTTGCGAAAGATTTTTATGTTCAGATAACGAACATTTCACAGAAAAAACTGTGGGACCCGCAGACTGATGGAATGACAGGTCAGCTGGATGGCTGTGTGATAAAGCTGTGAGTTACCATCCTGGAGAATCTGGGTCCCACTCCTCCAATTTTTCAGGAGGAGATTGGACCTGGCCCGTTGAACCTCATCCTTCAACCATCTGGTTGATCCCATCATGGGTGTTGGCCAGCCTCCGATGAGCGCTATAAGTGGCCGCCTCTAGATAAAAATATCTCATGAAGATACGGCGGCTTAACTAATCTAATGGTATGACAGGTTTAGGTTTTGCATTTTTGTCGACTTATGGGTAAAGATGGGAGAAAAGAAGGTAAGAGAGATATTTTACAATATTTTAATATTAGAATAGCACCCATACTAGGTTGAGATCAACAGGCTTGGGGATCTCTCTAATGATAATACTATTAATCACTTCTGAAAAATCCTGAAGAAGAAAGAAAAGTAATTGACAATGGATAGATTCTTTAATGGAAAAATAAACATAATAGATGAAAATGCAAGACTATGTATGTATTTATTATTGTTACTACGTATAAATAAACGTAGTAAGAAATTATATAATTATTTATTTTTTTGGGGATCTCCAGAACGAATTAATCAAATTCCTATAAAAACCTATAGTAAATTTATGATCGGTTAGCAAACATTTCGGATAACGAACATTGTCTTTGAACGGATTATGTTCGTTAACCAATCGCCCACTGTACTTCATTATCAAATATTAATATTTGTTATTTTAATTCCTGAAGATTGAAGAACCTGTAGAAGAGGAATCTACTGAGGGAGATGAAGATGACGATGATGACGATGACGAAGATTTAGAGCCAATGGAATTTCCTCCAAAAGAAGATTTACCAGTTCCAGAAGATACATCATCAAAACCTATTTATAGTGAAGAAATACAACAAATTATTGATAGTATGTTTATTATTTTTATAGAACAATGTTTTATTTGTTTTTATGAATCTGTATATTATATTAGCTTCCAAGCAAGCTAAACAAGAATTTGAAGAAGCTGATAGAAATCTTCAAAGGGTTCTTGATGAAATAAGGTTTGAATTAATTTTTCATAATATATTTATCATTAAACATTAATATAATGTAATTAATTTAAAAAGAGACGTCGAGCAAAGTTTGGAATGCGATTATGGACCAGAGGAAGAATTTGCTGTTTTGAAAGGGCAATGTTTCGAATATCATGACAGAGAGTATGTGTATAAATTCTGTCCTTTTGATATTGCAACTCAAGAACCAAAATCTGGTGGATCATCTGTCACTTTAGGGTAAGTTTTTTATATTATGTATAGAATGATATAGAAATAATTTAAAAAAATTATGAATTTGTTGAGAAGTTTAACTCCTTGAGTGTTGCACATGTCAATATCCACCTATAAACACAGGCCAACCACTAATTAAAATTAAGTCTAATTAATATGCAAAAAAAAATTGATATCTCAGTTAAATTTGATAAAATCTTTTGAAATTTTCAAATTTTATAAAGTATTTCACCCTCTTTCTAATTGTGTAATCAGTTTTTCGGAGTTTGATTTCTTTCACAACTTTTTGTTTTGTATTTGAGTTCACAGAAAACATGATTTTTTATGTTTAATCTTAGCTATCCAATGAAATGATTAATATTATTAGATGGCTATATTCTTCTGAACAAATCAAGCCATAAATGAAGAAATTTGGCCAAATTTTCAGAAATTATCTATAAAAACCATGAATTACATAGCATCTGCTGAAAGATGTTGCCTCATATAAAATTTAAAAAATTACATGAATTCATTGAAATATTGTCATTTTTATTGATATTTCATATTCGTTAACTTGTTTTTACAACATCTATACAATTTTTAGCAGTACTTTTTAAAAACTTAAATTTATATCAAAAAATCTTAACATACAAAAATGGTATCATCTTATGTATAAACAGCTGTAATATTCTTTGTGTTGTTATTGTAGCAATACACTCATACCACACACTGTAGGGTAAGGGTGCACGTCCATCTGAGAGAAAAACTATGGTGAGAGACTCTTGAGAGGGAAATTCGCAAATTGGCACACCCTTCAGAGTAGCTTGCAGGAGTGTATCCATTTGTGAACTTCCCTCTCGAGAGTCTTTCGTAACAGTTTTTCTCTCAGATGGACATGTACCCTAAAGTAGGCTTGGCTACAATTTCCCAGGCAAGGAGTGGTCACTGCAAAGCAATAAAAGTGCCACGCCCATTTAAATGTCTGCGAGTTGTTTACATTTTTTTTAAGTTTTCTCCTAAATTATAGTGAAATTGAAATAAAAAATGAATAATTAAGATATAATTTAGTTAATTCTGTTAAAATAAACCAATATTTTCCTATTATCTATAATATTTTTTCAGTTTTCAGCATTTTATAACTCATCACATGAAAAATTTGACTTTTATTTAAAAATTTTTAAAATATCTTATCTCATCCCAAAATCGGAATTATTTTGACATTGCATTTATTTCTGTCCACAAAAAGAAATCAAATTTATCAGTGAAATAAATAACTTTTTCTGTTTTTGAAAATAGTTTGTCTTTATTTGATTCCCAGCCACGACCTTCCTTTTGATGTGTGGATTTATCTGAAACAGCATGATTGTTCTAACATGATGTTTCCTACTATATTTTTTGCTTTATAAAATAAATACAATATTATATTGAAATACTTTTATATGTAGCTTTTTTATTTTGTATATAATAATTTTTTATTTCTGTGTGAAGTTTGAAACATATATATGCAATAAATAAGTTAGTATATGCAGATTTTTAGTGATGCTATAATTACAGTATTTCATAGTATGCAGTGGTATTGATAATTAATTACATGACATTAAAACCATGCATAAGTAAATTGTGCCGATTGATTAAAAAATGCATAATTAGATTAAAAATCAAATAAAAATGTAAATATATATATATATAATTTATTTGTTTATTTAGTTTTTTAAATAATTGCTTTAGTCTTCAAAGCATTTCCGCTGTTGAAGAGATTTTTTTGTAGCTATTTGTACCATCTATTAGAGCCTTAGTTGCAGCTTGTTCATCTTCTGTTGAATTTTCAAAATGTTTTCCTTCTATTTTCATTCTGTTGAATAAAAAGAAATAATATTGTGTCAAGTCTGGGGAATAAGATTGATGTAGAAGAAAAAGTGTTCCTTGTTTTTCCAGGAATGATTTAAACAAATATAGTCATGACATTCAATTGATTATATTTTGCAGAATGTTTAAAATATTAATTTCAAGGTTTATAGAGCAGACATACAATTCGAAAAAAATTTTGATAAATTTTTATTTTAATAATTTTAAAATAAATTTCAGAAATTATTAATATAATAATTTAAGTTACACTTTAAATTTTACAAAAGTTATTTCTTTTGTTAATAAAAAAATGCAAATTTTTCTATTGCATTTTTTACCAATGTCTATCAGTATGTTAAATTAAGAGATTATTAAAATCGCTTCATTCTGACAAATCTATAGTTCAGTACTTTTATTTTAATAAATCATTCCTAATAAGAAAAACTCAAAATATGAATTGAGAATATATATAAGAAATATTCGAGCAATAGATTTGCATAGGTTTAATGTCACTATGTGATGTGGAATGTGTTTTGAATGAGAATATAGAATACCTGCTTGCGGTATAAAAACTGAACAATAAAGTTGGTACTGAATATTTGTATACTACTATTTATAATTATAACTGATTGTTTTGATACTTGAGTTATATAAAAATTATGAGTGAATCTACAACTATGTTACTCACAAGGAGAGGACTCGAGGGCCGGAAAACGGAATGAAACGAAATTTATTTCTGTAAGAGTTCTTGAATAGTACTAAAACACAGTAAAAGGTTAGAGGCCAATGGCTAGCCATTATGGAGAAAAATGACCTCGAAGAAAGACGCGACGAAAGTATACCAGTTCGTTATACTAATTAACAACGAGTTGTCGTGGCAGCGTGGTTAAGCGGCAAACTTCCATGCGGTCGGCCTGGGTTCTATTCCCGCTAGTTACATTTTTTTTTTTTTTTTATTCGTATTAGCAGAAATATCAATTGAAAAGGTTAAAAACAGCATTAATTAAATATATTTTTGGTACTTACGTATTAACGCCACCGCAGCAGAAGTTGCGCAGCTTCAGTGGCGTTAATACGTAAGTACCATATTTTTCTGTTTGCCATTTTGCTTGAATGATGGTTGCAATATTATATCTCTGCTAACTCGTACCAACAGCTAACAGTAAAACACAATGCTGTGTGTTTATAAACTGCTTTAATATGATCTACAGTAGGGTTCTCACAGTCAACCTTGTTTTACTCGTACTCTAATGTAAAAAAGGGGTTCTTATTTCTTGCTAACATTTCAATTTTACTTGTTAATTATAATTATCACATAGGGGTGTGATAAAATTAACTGTTTTATGGTCTGGTTATTTCCTTTAAATTTTATTTTCGTGCATGCATCAGTGATGAAATATATTTAGTTAATGCTGTTTTTAACCTTTTCAATTGATATTTCTGCTAATACGAACAAAAAAAAAAAAATGTAACTAGTGGGAATAGAATTTCGGGCCGACTGCATGGAAGTTTGCTGCTTAACCACGCTGCCACGACAACTCGTTGTTAATTAGTATAACGAACTGGTATACTTTCGTCGCGTCTTTCTTCGAGGTCATTTTTCTCCATAATGGCTAGCCATTGGCCTCTAACCTTTTACTGTGTTTTAGTACTAGTCAAGAACTCTTACAGAAATAAATTTCGTTTCATTCCGTTTTCCGGCCCTCGAGTCCTCTTCTTGTCAGATTTGCAAGCATCAGCAGAGAAAAAGGTTTAACAGTAACAAAACATTTTCACTAAATGCATCACCATGCTGAATCCATGTGCAAAGAGATTCTACATTCTTACCATGCCTGGAATATAGCCATTTTTTGGAACATTTCAAATATTGGGACATGGAATAATAGGTCCAGTATTTGAATTTCCATATAACTTGATATATTTTTTTAAATTATAGTAATTAATGATTATATTTAATTATATTTCAGAAAATGGTCAAAATGGGAAGGACCAGATAATAATAAATATTCTATAATGAAATTTGAAGGTGGTGCAGTGTGTTGGAATGGACCCGCAAGATCTGTTGTGGTATGCTTTCATTATTATTAGAATGAAATTTGCTTTTACAGTATTATTGAAAACACATTGAATTAAGAGTTTTACTTACAGATAAAAGTATATTGTGGAATCGAAAATAAACTTCTCTCTGCAACTGAACCAAGTCGATGTGAATACCAGTATGAATTTGAAACACCAGCTCAGTGTTCTACACCACCATCATTTGAAAATATACACAAAGACATGCATGTTGAGCTTTAAACTTTTTCATCATTCATCATCTGTTTTACATAAATCATTGTCACTCTTTAAGCATTGTTTTCCATGTTTAAATTTTAAAAAGAAACTTCCCATTAATTACGACATTCCATTTATTGGTAAATAAACGGTTTAATGTTTATGATGTTTGTTTCTTTGCATGCAAATAGAAGCAGCAGAGCTAAGGATGGGGCCGAGTCTGGCTCAAACGAGCCAAACACTATTACTTCACAGCTCAAGAAATCTGGAGCAAATAGATAATTTATTTACTAGTTTGTAGATTAGCTATACAAAGTATAGAATAGAAAATACATATTGTTGAAATTGAGGCATGCTCTCAGAAATAAAATAGATGATAAGAAAAATAACCGAAAGAAATTAACTAGATTATTTATTATTTTCTATAATAATTACATATCAGACTGATTATTCTTTTTCTCATAAATGTGGTAGAGAACAGTTTCTGTTTAGAAAGGGAAGATGATAACAAGAAAAATAACCGAAAGAAATTAACTAGATTATTTATTATTTTCTATAATAAATAATCTAGTTAATTTCAGACTGATTATTCTTTTTCTCATAAATGTGGTAGAGAACAGTTTCTGTTTAGAAAGGGATAAGTTTCTCAATTATGTCTCCTTTCAACTGTGCTTATTGAGAATTTTGCCTGCTTTTGAAAAGATTCTTTCACAAGAAATTAAAGTGGACACTGAAAGATACTTCTTTGATAAAACTGATAAGTTTAGGTATCGTGACTCGTTTTTTTACAGTAATAGGTCATTTAAACAAAACAAGCTTCAACAAATATCTTTTGAACTTCTATGGCCGCATCATCAGATGTATTCCTTTTCCGAACTTCATCATAGGACATCCATTATGAAGTATCCCAAAAGTTTAGTAAATCTCATATAGAATTGGAAATGTTTAATGCAGTGTGAGATTCTTTGAATATAATTGTGTTTATTAAAACCGCCCTTAATATCCATATGTGATCAATAAAATGATCCGTTACGGTGATGTGTATCCATGATGGAAGAGATTCACTTATATTTAGTTAATGTTGGCTAGAGTCCAGGCTTGATTGATTCTAAACAGGAGGACCGTTTCTTCGTCCACCCGGTTTTTTTAATATTTTACGCCTCCTTCCCAATCAGAGATTACTAAGGGGGGCGGGGTCAGTTCCAACCACGGGTGCACCCACACTCGTGGAGGGGCTCAGCTCAGCTCAGTATTAGATCTCAGACATACGCCATCAAAGGGCAACGCTCTGCTCCGCCGAAACGCACTACAGAGGTGTGTAACATAGTTTAATCATCGCTGCCACTGGATAGCGGGTCGGCGTCGCCTCCCCTGCGTCCACTGACCCGATAGACCCAAGGATCCAGCTCGGCCGCTCTTTCCGGATCATGTGCCGCTATATATACGAAATCTTGCAGTTTTGCTTTCTCCCCAGGATTCTCGGTCTCAGACGTTAATGCTATGTTAGTGGTGTCACCACCACTTTCCATCTCGTCCTCAGAGGGATCGAGACGACTAGAGACAGCTGCAGAGTGAGATCTAGAGGCTACACCATGAGACATCCTTCCCCTGGAAAAGGAGTCTCCGTGATCGACCGACCGCAGACTGGATCAATCCAACAGCCGGTCGATTGCGTCCCTCAGTTGCCTGAGTTTCGCAAGATTCCCTTGACTTGCTTCAAGCGTTCGACATACTTCACTTTCAGACTTGGACCAATCCACATCGTCAAAATCCCGACGGAAGGCTTCCGTGAGGGGACAGTAAAGTAGATAGCGCAGCGTGTCACCACGCGCACGCCACAGCTGCAGCTTCCATCACCAACTCCCATGATGGAGAGATAATGGGGGAATCTGCCGTGGTCTGTTAACATCTGAGTTAAACGCGGTCAGTGCTAACGGGAGTACTGCCCACCACAGGCAGGAGAGAATGGGTGGTCTTACCCGGGCCGGATAGTGAAGGACTGGGATCACCGGGCCGGGCCTAGTACCTCGGAAAGATCCGGGACAGACCCGTGTCGTCCTTGGCACGCCGACAGCGTCACCACTGCCATCCCGGCCACCTCGTCCACCCGGTTAGGTTAGGTTACTAAAGTCACCATATCGCACAAGGAAATATACTTTTTTTTGTCAACAGATGACGCCACTTTCCACTCAGAATACTAAGTGGCGGGGCGAAACAACTCCTGCTTGGCACGCCGACAGCGTCACCACTGCCATCCCGGCCACCTCGTCCACCCGGTTAGGTTAGGTTAGGTTACTAAAGTCGCCATATCGCATAAGGAAATATACTTTTTTTGTCAACAGATGACGCCACTTTCCACTCAGAATACTAAGTGGCGGGGCGAAACAAGCCCTTCCACAGGCTGGCCACTCCTGGGAGGGATCAGCCAGATTGTGGAGGACGGGGATAGACTGGCCGGGCCCGGACCCCATGATAAAAATTTTCAAGGGGTGGGACCCGAGACTCGAACCCGGGTCCTCCAGAGTGGAAAGCCGAAGCGTTTCCACGCGCCAATCCGGCCGACGGTGGCGGCTACTTGTAGAGCCTACCACAAGATGATCAACATCCATGATGGGGCGGCCGAATTGGCCGTGTGATAACGCAAGAGGACCCGGGGCTCAAAAGGCCGCTCCCCTGCTCCACCTACTAGGGTACTAAATGTCTGCGAGAATAATCTCGACTTAATCATTGCCTGCAACTGGGGTGCGACTCGCCTGCCACCTGATCCACAAAGCGAACGAAATACGAATACGGCGGACTCGCTCAGGTTTGCCAGGCCTAGGGGTAAGAAGACCGCATTCGCATCTCGTGCACTGTGTCGCCGAAGCGACCTTTAAATTGCCGAGAATTGCCTCCGCCCACAGAGGGAGCGGAGACTTAGAGGCTGTATTTGCTACTGTAGCCGACCGACCGTCTTCGTCTCCGAAGGGATCGAAGAAACAAAGAGGCTGAATTAGCAACCTCAAAATCTCCTAGAGAAAGAGATCCCCTTAGGACACCATAGCTCGGGCACAACCGCCGCAAAAATGCGGCAGCCCGCTGCGGATTTAGCAACCTCAAAATCTCCTAGAGAAAGAGATCCTCTTAGGACACCATAGCTCGGGCACAACCACCGCAAAAATGCGGCAGCCCGCTGGAAGATTGGAAAGAGAGGAATCGCCGAACCTTCCTTAAAATGAAGAACCCTTACTAATAATAGCAACGGGAGGGTGGAACGCGTGACTGCGCGATCCAACCCAACTGGAAAAGGGCGAGAATTTCCCCCGGTTCGATCACCGATGCAGCCCTGTCAGCGCCTGACTGGTGGGCCACCGTGGAGATGATATCGACCGACGCCGTGCAATGGCCTAACACTTATCGCCATCTATCAGAGATGATATAAACTAAAATTTTGATAAAACGAAAATTTTATCCTATAAGATCAAAAGATCTTGTAGGATTAAAGGATACAGCATCGAGGTATCTTTTAATGGCAGAACACTACTGAATTTCATAAAAATCTGCTTTTAATTTATTAGTGCGGGATACACAGATAGTGTTCATCCCGCACTAATCTATCTGTGTATCCCAACTAAAACATCGGCCCCAATCTCATAAGCCTTCATTTCCTTCGGAAAGTAGGTTAAAAATGTTAAAAATAAGAATTTAGTTTATGATATTAGGAACTTGTTAATATTTAATCAGTATTATAAATAAATATTTAAATTTAGTAAAAATATTTTAAAAGTTCGAAAAATTATTTATTTACATAAAACTATAATACACAATGAAATGTAATATTGATATAACTCAATATTTTATCCAGAATATGAACAAATTAAAAAATTAAAGCTGAATAAAATATCAATAAAATATTTTTTTTTATGTTGAGTTATATTAAATGATATGCTTGTTCTGCACTACATATGATGGCTTTTAATTAATTTTACTTAATCTATTACATTAGTGTTACATACTGTATTGAGATTATGCAGTTCTGTTTTGGTAAGTTTGTTGCCAGACAATCGAGAAATAAACATTAGTTCTGAATGATCTGGATTCAATTTTAGGTCCAACACTTTAGATTTTTCATGAGGTATTTAGGCCTTGAATCCTACACTTAATCAGACGGTTCGTGATGGTCGGTGAAGTATTTCATCGCTTAATAACCTTCGATTGAAAAGCAATGAAAAATAAGTCAGAGATTGTTTATGTGCTTAATTTATGATGAAGTACAGATCATATTTCCGAAAAGATCTTATTTATATAATGAAAAATTTTTTCTTACGGACCCAAAATTGTTTAAATTGAATTATTATGATATTTAATGAATGGAAACGTCCTTCTATATCAGGGGTGGGCAAACTTTTGGGAGAAAGGGCCACATTGCATCAATGAAATATAGCCTAGGGCCGCACTTTCCCAGCGATCTCTATTCTTCACCATTTGACCTCTTCCACAGAGTCGGTCGGATTGGCCGCGTGTAAACGCTTCGGCTTTCCACTCTGGAGGATCCCGGTTCGCGCTACTCTGGAGGACCCCGGTTCGCGACTCGACCTTTTGAAAATTTTATCATGGGGTCAGGGCCACTCTGGAGGACCCCGGTTCGCGCCTCAACCTTTTGAAAATTTTATCATGGGGTCAGGGCCCGGTCCGTTGATCTCTGTCCTCCACAATCCGGTTGGCCCCTCCGCAGGGGTGGGCAGTCTGTGGAAGGGCTTGTTTCGCTCTCCCACATAGTATTGAACAAGAATGGAGTGTGGCGTCATCTGTTGACCAAAAAAAGAAGACTCTCTCCATGGGTGTGGGTGTAGCCTGTGGTTGGAAGTGATCCTGCCCTTTAGTAATCTATCTCATTGGAAAGAAGCGTAAAACAAAATAGCAAAGAAAAACCTCCCAAAATCCCGCCTTCACCTAATTGTCCGTCTGAGATGACAAAATTCTCTTAGAACATTATGTAACCAAAGAAAAAGATCTTAAGCGGTGCATTTGTTGACTAAGATATTATAAAAGGGTGACATGTTAAAATTAAGCAAATTTTCTTAGTAGATCAGCTTTCGTTGGCTGTTATATGAATCAGGGTTTGAATAATGCCAGCAGGCTGAAAAAAGTGAAACCCCATTTTCAGAGAAGCTCGGCAGGGTCGAAATTCTTTTAAATTATATATTAAAATTATAATTTAATCATTTTAAATTTGAAACAATAATTAAAAACATACCTGTTTAGGAAATTGCACAAATATTAAATACAAACAC
>AYEL01077113.1:0-12210 GCA_000484575.1 Olivierus martensii
AAAAATTACCCGATTGCTATATCAAAGATTTTGATGGAGTCATATATGCATAACACTTGTAAGTTTAAGTACAAAAAATATGAAAGGAAAATATTCAAATTTAATATGAGTTTTAGGGTCAAAAAGCTAAAGTATGGCGACTTACCCCGATCCACTATATGTGAAATATATACTTAATGAATAATTTTTGCAACCATTTTTAAGATTGCACGAAAAAACTGATGCAGTCTCATTGATTCAGAAAAAATCTATTGCAGCTCTCAATTATTTGAGATTCTGCTATATGGCTCGTAGTGACATGAAGTTTGGCCACCCCTGACATGTAGTTATAAAATTGTTTTTACGAAATTTTAATATTACAGATAACTCAAATTTGATACTTGAAAGTAAGAGACTAGAGGAAACTAATATATTAGGTATGATTTTCTTCGCCTTTATGGTCGGAATCATATTGGGTCATATAAAGGAAGAGGGAAAA
Source organism: Olivierus martensii (assembly GCA_000484575.1). Taxonomy (NCBI): domain Eukaryota; kingdom Metazoa; phylum Arthropoda; class Arachnida; order Scorpiones; family Buthidae; genus Olivierus; species Olivierus martensii. Next base: position 479 of record AYEL01077113.1, read on the forward strand.
CCGGTTCTCTTGTTCTTCATTTGTCTTACAAATGCATTGATGCTGATTGCCAAATTTGTCATTTGGTAAAATTACTTTTTCCTTTACGTATAAGGAATTATAATCAAAGTTCTATTGAAAAATTTCATTGAAACAAACATAACTTCATTTTTTATTTCGCTTATATCCAGGTTTTCGCCAATCAGTATCTTTTTTGTACTCATTGAAAGAATTATCAGAATGAACGATATGACACAACTCACATATTTTATATTAACAGTGATGATAGGATTTTTTATACTAGGATTTGTCTTATTTCCTATTGCTTATGCGTTGACGACAAACAAAGAACCATTTTCATTCATATGTGGCATAGCGGATGCTATTGTAACTTCATTCGTTACCAATTCAAGGTAGTTATTTATTTTTTGATCATTTTTTCATGATTTCTAATTTTTTTATTTAAATAAAGCCTAGCCAGTTTGCCTATCACCATAAATTGCATGGAGAATAAAATCAAAATGGATTCTTACATATGCAGGATGTGTCTACCCATTGGAGCTATGATTCATAAAACTGGCACTGCATTATATCATATGGTTACTATTATTTTTTTAATGCAGTTAAGAGGCATTACTATAAAAGCATGGAGAATTCTTATAATTATGTGAGATAACTAATTTTTATAATGTTTACATTTTTATATATGTATAATATAATATAATTTACAATATTTATAGGATAATATGCATATTTAGCAGCATCACTACTGTTGGAATACCAAGTGCAGGATTTTTCGGCTTATTTTATATAGCAGACGTTATTGGTTTAAAATCAAATGATATTAGCGTGTTGTTTCTCATAGAATGGATAGTGTAAGTGTTACTTTATTTTATGTATTCTTTGAAGCATTCTATTATAATAATAAAAAATGCAATATTACATAAAATATTGCATTTTTTATTAAAATAGACATGATAGAATTCTCACAATAAGCCCTGCCTTTTATATTGTGGGCACAAATGTCCACAATAGTTGGGGGCATTGCAATGTTGAACATGATCAAAATCTGTTCGGGGCATTGCAATGTTGAACATGGTCAAATCTGTAACACATATTTCCGTGATAGAATTCTCACAATAAGCCCTGCCTTTTATATGGGCACAAATGTCCACAATAGTTGGGGGCATTGCAATGTTGAACATGGTCAAAATCTGTTCGGGGCATTGCAATGTTGAACATGGTCAAATCTGTAACACATATTTCATAAAATATGTGTTATTTAAAAGCCTTTCTCTTATGTTGTTTGGTGCCGTTTTCCAACCGGAGATTGGCTGGATAGCCGTGTGGTAATGCAATCGCTTATACCCTGTTTACATATACAACATAAACCAGTTCAAGTCGTAGAACTTGTCTAATCTCATAAATGTGAACGGAACATGGATAGCAAAATTCGTTTGAAAACGTCACACACTATGAATGTCACGCATACCGGTTTAGGCTAAACAAGGAAGGTCTATAGGTTCAAACTGAAACTCATTCCTTATTGGATGTTGGTTCGGGATGGTTTGGGACAAAACAGGAAATGACCGCCATTATTTTTCTCTCGCTTTGGAAGTTAAATTCCTTGATGAGAATTTGTAAGTATCATTTTGATGAAAATTTTATTCTAATTTTACATATATTTACATATAGTTAACATATTTAAAGCTTTATTTATAATTTAAAGTGATTTTATTCCTTTGAAAGACATGGAAGAAAGCGATAGCCCCACATATATCCCTCAGAAGAAGCGGAAATATATTATTCAACACCAGAGGTCATTGTGTAATGTAAACTGGTAAACAATATTGTAATATGAACGATGCCTTCCTTCGAACTCGTTAAATTTTGAACGCGATCATTTACAAACTGGTTTATATTGAATAGTTTAAACAGGGTATTACAATATCAAAGGATTCTCGTTCAATTCTAGTTTTTAGGAGAATCCGGACCCGGTCCATTCGATCCTTCAACCTTCTGGTTTACTCCACCATAGGTACTGATTAGTTTGTAGTGGATTCTAAAAATGGCAAAAAATATCCCCTGTGCGATTCGGCAGCTTAATTCAAAGTAATCTAACTTAACCAACCTGAGGAGTCGGCCAGATGGCTGCGATGAAAGCATGCAGTTTTTACATCCTGGAAGATACAGGTTCATTTCCGGATCCAGCTCGTTGAATCCCATCCTTCGCCTGACTGCTGATCCCACCAGAGAAGTGGGCGGACTATGGTGGGTCTAGAATTCTCTTCTACTTAGTACTTATCGGGTGTAAAGCGGCATTAAATCACATAAAAACAAACGAATGTTACTAAGTGGCGGGATTTAACACTTACTAAGCGGCAGGGTGAATTCTTTGCCATAGGCTGCCCACATCTATAGAGAAGCATCGACAGTCCGGATAGAATGATATGAATAGTTTTCAAAGGATACCCGAATGGAACCAGGATTCACTGGGTGGGAAGCCAAAACGTTTTCACGCGACCAATTTTTGGCTGACCTTCCATTCCTGAAGTGGTGTCCGCTATGAGATGAAGATTGGCATTCAGTGTTCCTCCTCAGATCTCTCATAGAAACTCTGGAGATATGGGGAACCGAAATTGAATCCGAATCTTCCATACGGCAAATAAACGCTTTATCTTGCGGTTGCATGATACGTATTTAAAGATCGTAACAAATATATATATTTAATTCTTCAGATATTTGTACGAATTTGAGTGTTAATGAGTCCATCGATTGCCAGAGAAAAAGGATTAAGATTGTGAAATTATTAAAATTCGAGGATAATAATTTTGGAATGGGTTATATATAGAATTCCAAAAATGCTATCATTCGCAACGCAACCTCAGCGACGTAATGTTATGATGATGATATAATATCGTAATAATGAAAGATAACATAAATACATATAAATATACAATATCATGTTCCTATGACATAACAATAGTTGGGAGATAGTAAATCTAGATTGGGACTGTATACAGCTTTTAATGAAAATAAAGTTGTATCTATGTTAAAAACAATAATAATAAATAAAGTACATTTGTTGTTTTGATATCTTGGTTGCGATATGCCAATGCGGGAAAATGTGAGCTATTGTGTGGTAGATAGATTGTCATTCAATATCATGTAAATAACAATTTAATTCGCACTGATTTCTCTCTCCCTTATAAGTATAATCCATTAGAAAAATGCACTAATATGTCTTTGTAAACCGATTCTAGAACACGAAAGATTGTCAAGCTTAATATAAATATAATTTAATTTGAAGTTAATTAAATATAATTAAGCTTATGTGTGAAATTTCAATTGCATTTTCGAACCCTCTCATAATTTAAGCTTCCTCGCTCACCTTACCCTAGATTCGACTCTGGCTTATCACTACAATCTGATAGTGAATATGATTGACCATATATACAATTACAGGGAAATTATGTATCAAAAATACCCAGGTACCGTCTGGAAACCCAACTATGTTTGTTAGTCTACTTTTCGAAGGAAAAGGAGGATAATAAATACGATTGCTGATTCCTTGTACAAATTCTTTTGTCTTTTTTAATTTTACTGTTTAATATTTTTACTGATCAGTAAGTCTGATGGAAATTATTTATAAGGTATAAATATTGGATTAGCATCTATATTATATTAAATACAATTTTTCCTATATTTTCACCTTGATATAGTACTTGATTGTTATAATAATACTGATAAAAATTATTACAATCAAGCTCTTATATCTCGAAATAATTATAAAAATTATTTGAAAATACTATTAATATTACCATAGTGTTTTCCTAAAATAAATTCCAATTAATGTTTTATTCAGGGATCATTTTAGAACTATAACCAACGTTTTAGGAGATGTATACATTACTGCCATAATTAATCACCTATGCAAAACTGAACCTCAGAAAAGCTCTAGTTTGAATACTGACATGTCACTATCGACGATCCCGACTACTTCTGCTATTAACAAAAGAAATATTTCCAGAAAAGAGACAGTCAGGAAGACGATTAAAAAATAATGTCTTTCAACAATTTTATCATGTAAACTTTTGTAAATAAATTTTAAAACAGTCATAATAAAAAAAACTGTCGGTTTTTTATCTGAAGGAACCGCGATAAATTCAGAATTTTACATGTTCAGATTTTTGTTCCAAGCTTTCGTTCCATTTTTTTTTTCACTTATCAGATTGACCTTATCAGGGATGGGCAGTCCATAGTGGATTCTGGAATCTCCCCATACTCAGTATCTTACTCAGATGGAAAATGGAATAAAGAAGATATACCGTTATATTCATTTGTTCTGTTGTCCATATTTCTTTTCTCGATCAATTGTAATGCGTTATACAAAATCAATATTTTCCTCATTGTTCCTAACTTCAATTTTATACAATATTATTTTTTCCAGTAAAATTTTCCGATAAGTAATTTGCAATTATGAAACTCGAAGTTATTAGTCTAATTCGTAATTATCTAGTACTTTCAAAAATTCAATATTTCCTTTTAAGAAAATTTTTAAATATTGAAAGAACCAATATATAATAAATTTACAACCATAGTTAAGTCGACAAAATAGAAATATAGATATGCATAAATACCATATTGATATGTTTGATTGATTAGTCAAACATATTTATGATGAATGTATAAATGAAAAAAATATTGACATAATCCTGTTTATCATAAATAAAATGCCAGCATCTTTCGATGATAAGCCAATAATTTGTATTATATAAAATAAAGTGAAAAATCCTCCATTTGGTATTTCAACATAATCAAACTGCTGATTAAGCATAGTATCCTAAAAGTAATGTAGTTAATATTTTTAGAATTTACACTTTAGGAAGATGATTAATTTAAGTGATATTTAGTAATTTCCAAGCTTTCAGACCAGGGCTGTCCAATAGGCGGCCCGCCAAGCCATTTTGTGCTGCCCGCGAGGCTTTCACAGTTTGTAATATAATATTACTTTTTAATATTTTTTCACTTTTATTTATTACTTTTTTTGAGAGATTAATAAAAAGAATCCTAAAATTGAATTATATTAACTCAATTAATTAATTTTTCTTAATTATTAGTAATTATTTAATGATCAACAAGCATCACATTTTTATAAGACTTTCAATCACGTCAATTTTAGTTTTAGCTATTTCAGTTTAAAGTGTGATTGTATATTACTTATTTTTTGGTTTCTAACACACACATTTCAGTGATTGTGTAGCCATTGTTGTAAGATTGTGTTTTAATTTTATTTTACTGTTTACTGTAATTTAATTTAATTTTTATTTTACTATGAGTTCGTTACATTCTGAAATGAGTGAGAAAAAACGTAAAATAGAATATGAAAATCGAGTATATTAGTAGCGGTGGGAAAATGACTTTATCATAACAAATCACATGGGTTAATTACTTGGTTTAACGAACGTTTTCCTAACTTTTGTGATTTTGGTCGGAAAGTAATATCAACGTTTGCTAGTACTTATTTGTGTGAAGGTGCATTTTGTAACATGAAAATTGTTAAAAATCGATTCGGAACCTGCCTTCGAGATTCTTCTTTTACATATTCTGCGGATAACTAAACAGGAATGGATGTAAATATCCAGCCCTTGTAAATGCTGCTGCTGCTCTCATTTATCACATTAAATAGGTACATATTTTTTTTAATTTTTAACTGTTTATATTTTATAAATTTTTGTTTATATGTTTAATGGTATAATTTCTAGTAAATATAATTTGAAATAAGGTTTGTTAATATGGAAATAAAATTGGTTTCCAAAAAGCGTTACATTTATGCGTTCCGTTTGTTGAGACAATAGCGTATCAAGTATCAAAGCCCATCCTCCATTTTTGTAACTGCGGCCCTCCATATTTCTAGTAAACACAGCTATGGCCCTCAGGTTCATTATAATTGGACAGCCCTGTTTTAGACTAATCTCTCTTAACAGTATTATAAATATCTTAATAATTCTATATCATTCGACATTTTCCCAATGAAATCGGTTCGTAATCTTCTCCAACAGAATTCAATCAATCTCTGGAATATCAGATGGCAATCTGATAGTAAGGGTGAAACTACTCATTCATTCTTCCCTGAAGTTAATGATAGGTTAAAATTAAATCTTGGAAAATTTCATTTTGGTTTGACTGAATTTCTTACACAGCATGGTAAATTTAATTATTATTTGCATCGTTTCAAAATTTTAAATAATCCAAATTGTAACTGTGGTACTGGGGATACTGACAATATTAAACATATTATTTTTGATTGTAGATTGTTTGACTCCTAGAGGATAGGGTTAATAACGCATTTTAAAAATCGGTTACTTGCTTGGCCGGTCACCATTAAACTATTATTTAAAGATGCTGAGACCGCGAGTCTCACTAAAAGGTGTTTCATTGATTGTGTAAATTTATATGGACCGCCATCCAGTATTCTCACCTAATATTGTATTTTGTTGTTAATCCATAAATTGTTTCTTTATTCGTACCTCCTGACTATTTTTAATAGTTTTATGGACTTCCATTCCTATTACATTGTGGGTCCATCATCAAAGTCACTTGTTTGGTTCTACTGGTAGTTTTCTGTTTGTCATCTGTTGTTCATTGTATTTCCCTTTGTCCTTCCCACTCACTCCTGGCTCAGAAGGAGCCTTTCACCCAGTCTCCAACGGGTGGGCCAGTGTTTGGTTAACCAATGGTTGTGGTGCTTGTGCTGCCCCTCTACTGAGCCGTTCCTCAGTATGCTCTAGTATCCGTCTCACTGCAGTCACTCTGGCTTATGGGGCTGCGGAACTCTGCGTGTGGGATACCATTGGTAATCCCTAGTTTTGTTTTTCATCTTTCTTTTTCTTCCACTCTTCTTTTTTACTTCCTTAGCTTGAGCTAAGGAATAGCACCTGCTATTCCTTAGCTTTTTAGCAACACAACAGTGCTTTTCCTTTCCTTTTCTTTTGTTTGTTTAAAAATTTCCTTTTGTTTTCTTTACCTTGTTTTATTGTTTTGTTCTTGTCTTGTGTTATTTTAGGCCTTTCTATATTTTAATCTTTTGTATAAATTGGATGTATGCTTTTGTATGTTTTGTCATTTGAGTGTCAGAATGAAAGTATTCTCTACTTTAATATTTTCTGTTCTCTCCTCCTTTTTTCCCCCTGGTACAATGCAGCAATGGTTTTTGTTTTTTCTTTTTAAAATTATTTTGGGTTTTTTTTTGTTTTGGCTTTCTTTTTTTTCTTTTTTGCTTTTATTGCTGCAATGTGTCAGTGATATGTCCATTCTTTTCCTTCTGTAGGACTTGGATATATCAGCAAGGTTAGTTCGGTTCACTAACCCCAATTCTTTCCTATCAATTTCTATCTCATAATTTGAATGAATGACCGTATGTATGTATATTTTATCTCTTCCTACACAGATGGAATTGCATGGAGCGAAAGAAAAAAAAATTTAGTGCCAACATCTTTTCTTACATACACAATAAAGCTTTTACAGATAACAGACACACGTAAATTTCATAAACTCCACATTGGGTGTAGTTTAAATATTATAAACCCTCTCTTGGCTGTAGTTTACATATCCTCATACACACCTTGATCCCTTAGTACTCTTTTGAGTGTAAAGGGGTCACAATCTTTACCTATACCAACTCTTATATATATATAACAGTATTATAAAAATGACAGCAACTATATGGTACACTGCAGTACCAAGCATATGAATCATAACTACTATGGTTAACATTAAATATCCAATTTGTATAAATGTTTGGGCCAATTTATTCACTATGATAATTTTTCAATAAATGAAAAAGAGATGCTGATAAGAGAAAACTCAGAATAGAATAAAAAATAGATAGTTTCAACAAGTTCTTTTATGTTTTTAATTATATAAAGATACGAATAGAACACATTTCTACTTTTATTATAAAAATATAAATAGATATTAAAATAGCAAATAAATCTTTAACAAGCATGTTTTTATACACTTCTTTTAAAGATAGATTGTTTTGATTTTGTTTATTGTATTTTGCTATCCTAAAAAAATCCAGGTTCCCATTAATAGTTTTTTATTTTTGGCAAGAAAGTTTCCACAAAACAATGTAAGCCTTGGAAGAACAACACCAAATTTGTGTCACCGATCTGAAAGATCACTGTTGTCTGTATATATATGTCCGACAATGCCAATTGAAACGAAGAAATTCGTGAAATTCTCTTTCATTAAAACAAAATAGGGTATCAAAATTGACCATAGTACATGACAACCTCAATGTGACAGTTACTTTCTACTATCTTCATAACATATTGTTCTCATTTTCATTTTAGTTAAGAGCATCATGGGCCCCAAAAAATCACTTTGAGGGCCGCCAGTTTGACACATTGCTTTAGACAGCAGAACATTTAGTTCAAATGAACATGTCAAAAATCACTTGGTTCAGTTTCTTGCAAGCAAAGAACAGAAATTCTATGAGCAAGGAATCATGCTATTACCAGAAAGATGACAATATGTATTGGATCAAAATTATCAATATATAATTATATAAAATATTTATATACTATAAAACAACCCTATACATCATGAATGATTCACAATTTCTATTTGCTTTTTCAAAGATAATCCTTGATTTTGATATCTATTTTCTGAGTTTTTATCAATATGCAAATAAAAATAAATTTATTAAGTGCCATAACTGTTATTTATGACAATTAGGAACATTTTACGTATGAATATTATGTTCTTAGATCTCAACTTGCTGGCAATCAAGAATATATAATCCTGATTATGATAGGGTAGCAATATACCCATCCATAATCAGAATTATATCCTATCATATCAGGATAATATAAGCTCTCTCATAAATATAAAATCAGGCTTTATATAAATTAAATATAAATTATTCATAATCAGAGATCCTCTGATTAAGAATAAGCCACATGGATGGAATCCCTATTATTACTGTATATCTTATAACATTCCATTATACAAAAAGGATGTTTTGCAAAGTTGCGGATTAGAACGAATGTCAATAATTCTAATTATAACTAATCCTAACGGTTGTATATAATCCTGATTATGATAGGGTAGCATTATACCCATCCATAATCAGAATTATATCCTATCATATCAAGATAATATAAGCTTTCTCATAAATATAAAATTAGGCTTTATATAAATTAAATATAAATTATTCATAATCAGAGATCCTCTGATTAAGAATAAGCCACATGGATGGAATCCCTATTATTACTGTATATCTTATAACATTCCATTATACAAAAAGGATGTTTTGCAAAGTTGCGGATTAGAACGAATGTCAATAATTCTAATTATAACTAATCCTAACGGTAGCAACTCTGCAATCCAGAGTTCGGCCTGAGCTCAGGTCTTTTTCTAAGTTCTAACTTAAAACAATTTAACAACAACGTAACGTCTAGCTGACGAAACGGAACCTAAAATCGGAACATAAACTAAAAGTACCAATTAAGTGTTAGACTAGAACAAACAAACAACAATGTTAGAACTCACACTAATAAAGTGAAGAAATTCTCAAACAAGTTAAATGACAAAAAAATATATATTTATTAGACTGAAAACACTTACAAAAGTGTTAATAAATGCTTCATTGAAACTATAAGAAAGCAACAAGAAAGTATCCAACAAAACCTGTTTAATTCAATTCAAATATCCAAAATCCACAAGAAAGGAAATTTAAATACTACTTCTCCCTCGATGGCGTTTCCACCTTGTCATGGTGAGGGAGCTTGCGTGTTCCAATGATCCTGAGAGCTATGTCGGCGATAGCTTTACTACTGGTAGAGTCTCCCATGCCGGACAGGTCGAAGGTATGGGGCCAGACTAAGAGGACGCCCTACCCAAACTAAGGTGTAAGGCATCGTGCTGAGAGTTGAGTGGCACTGGGGTAGTAAAAGATGTAGTGTCGTTAACGATCCCTTCAGGGCACCTGGCGAAACTCTGTCTTAGTTAGCCTTCTGCCCGTATTGGGGGATAACCGGGCGGTGACTTTTTATGTTTTCCCCAGTTCTAATTTTGCCACATGGATGACAAAATTACCGATTTTATTTCTTCTGGGGAGGCTGCTCCTCCTACCCATCATGGGGGTGGTGATCCTGGCACCTCGTTTGAGAGTGCCAAGGTTGCTAATGTGCCTCAGGGTGGTGGGGAGGACGGGCAGTCTACTAATGTTAATGAGCGCCAAGGTTGCTAATGTGCCTCAGGGTGGTGGGGAGGACGGGCAGTCTACTAATGTTAATTTTATCTCCGGGAGTACATCTAGTCCGCGAAAGATGCGTTTGTCTGGAGCGGCTAGACGAAAGCGGATGGCTAATAGGGAAGCTGCTGCTGCTGGTGGATCTCAGTTACCAGGTAGCACTTCCCAATTAGCTATTTCGTCTGATTCTCTTGTTGGTACCCCTGGTGCTGGTAAGAGAACCAGATCTGAATTGTCTACCCCCTCTTCTGAGGAGGTTAGACCTACTAAGAGATCACAGGGCTTTCAGCCCGGATCTTATTTGAGGCTGCGGCTTCTCTTTGGTTGACCATTATTAAGGAGGGCTATCCGGATGTGGATCTCATTTTGGACAAGATCCTTAGTGGTGTGGACGGAATCCCTTCTGGGGGTCTTGCCACTGCTTAGGGGTTATATTCTAGACAATGGTGCACTCATTTATACTTGTATAAATGAGTTCACCTGTCAATGGCTTACCTGGCTTTTGGATGGGTGTCCTCTTTGGCAGGGGATTCGTTTAAGGGTAATTCCTGCAATGAACCTTCCCAAGCATGTGAAGATGGCTTATCGTACTGCGGACACTCGTACGCAGGACGTGCGCCAACTTCTTGCTCGAATGAAAGTATTTAATCCGGGATTCAGGACTGAAAACTGGAGGGTCTTCGGTCGAACTAGGGACGCTAAGGGACAGCGTTTAATCCTGATGGTTGATCTTGCTTCGGCAAAGACCATCAAGGCGGCCAATTTTAAGGCTTTCTCTGGGGTCGATCAAGAGACCTTTAAGGTACTTTCAGACCCTAATTCTAAGTCTGGGAGACCGATAGCTTCGGTGATTGCTCCTGAAAAAGGACATGAACTTGGTTGGTCTCTCTGATAAGGATCGGGCTTCCGGGATTACCACTGCTTCTTCCGACGCCCAATCAACGGGGAGGGCATGGAACTTTGCCCACTAGAGGGACCTGTAGTGTCATGGGCCTAAGGTTGGTTCAGATCAACCTCCAGCACTCCCGAGCCGCTTCTGCCCTTTTGGGTCGGCTGCTCGTGGGGGGCTGCTATGACCTTGCTCTTATTCAAGAGCCATGGCACTATAAGGGCCGAATACGGGGGCTTCTCTGAAGGAAGATAAGTTGTTTTCTTTTACTATTTGTACATCTGATAATGGTCCTCGGACTTGTGCATTCATTAAGAATAACATACATGTTTCACCCATCTGGGATTACTGTTCAAGGGATCTTACTACTGTACGGCTGAAGCTAGATGAGGGGGTGCCAGTAGGGAATTTATTGTTTCCTCTGCTTATTTCCCTTATGATAAGGACGAACTTCCAACAACGCCTGAGTTTGGGTCCTTGGTGGAATTTTGTCAAAAGAATCATTTTGATTTACTGGTTGGTGTCGATGCTAACTCTCATCATGTTGTTTGGGGTAGCAAAGACATCAACCATAGGGGGGAGCACCTATTGGAGTTTCTGATG